>JAODAL010023930.1:0-61674 GCA_025379985.1 Phyllomedusa bahiana | reverse complement strand
CGGGGCCCTGTTTCACACAGAAAATACAAAGGAAGTCCCCTGCAGTTTTTTTAAAGACTTTTTCTCTTGCGAGGATATTATGCTATTGGGGACTGAGAATTACTGGCCATCAAACTGGTTTTGTAGAGGAGTGCACCATCTGTTGAAGGGGCTTGTCATCCGGTGACCATTTATACTGATCACAAGAATCACCTTTATCTCCAATTCCAATTCAGCAATCCTTGTCAAGTAGGTGGTCCCTCTTCTTCCTTGCTTTGATTTTTGTTACACTTCAGCCCAGTGGAAAAGATTTTCAAGGCGGGATGCTCTCTTTCGGTCTTCTGATACTATTGGTCTGGACTCTGCCCCTCAGCATATTGTTCCCCCCAAACGTCTGATCACTGCAGCTCTCATCGACCTCCAGGAAAAATCTTTTTCATCCAGCCTTAAAAAAAAGAATTTTTGCCGGTCATCCTGGAGTCCAAAAACTTTGTTATCATATCTTGTCATTACTGGGGGCACAATCTGGGTAAAGATGGAAAGGGGACTTGTCCTTTCATGTGCCAGCAATAAAATCTCTCTGTCATGGATGTAGGTGGATTCACTGGACCACCACAAGTGATGGTATAAGCCATGCCAGAAAGCAGAGTTTAAGTTGACCCCAGTATTCACCAGAGCCCGCCGTAAAGCGGGTTGGACTTGCTGCGGCGGGAAACTACTTAGTCGCTACCCCTGATGTGAGTTGCTTGCAATGGCAGCTGGGGTGCAACGTGGTAAAGAATCGTGAACAGAAGTGTGTCGGGGAAGGGATAAGGGCGGATGGCGGCAAGCAAATAAGGTCAGGAAACTATAGCAGGTGTCACGTAACCGGGTAGAAGTGGGTCCACTGGGACCCCGCAAGCGATGGGGTAAGCCAGCCGGGAAGGAATTAAATGGTCCCCGGGTTTTTACCCAAACCCCCCCAAAGCGGGATGGACTTGCTGCGGCGGGGTTACCGGTCGGGGTTACCCCTGACGTGACTTCTTTGGGTGGCAGCCAAGGTATGGTGGGGCGAATCGAGGAGGTGTGTCGGGGACAGCAAAGGTCAGGGAGGGGGCACAGGTTCCCTGGTCGTGGACAGGCGGTAGGTCAGGGCGGCGGCAGGATGCTGGTCGAGGAAAAGGAGCTAATGGACGGGACACGGTAAGTCAGAAAAAGGCTGTAAATTTCTCTTTTGGCTGAAAAGGCACAAAGATCCGGCAACACCCCAGGAAGGGGCGGTTAAATAAAGGGGAGTGGCCGGCAATGCCATTACCGGTTGCACTGGCCCTTTAAAACTCGCAGTGCCCGGTGCGCGCGCGCCTTAGATTCGGTACAGGCGCGCCGGGGGGAGACCCCAAAGGAGCGGGCGGGGTAAGAGAGGAGCCGGGCCGGCCGGGTGAGCGCGGCCACCGCCCGACATGCGGGCGGCGGTGCCGCTCGTGCGGCGACCCGGGTGTGCCCGCGGACGGGGGTCGCGGGCCCACCCGTGACAGCAGGAAGGTACGGTACACAGATAAAGCAAACCTTCTCCAACACTCTCTCAGAACAACTAAAGCACACCAATACTCTGGCTGAGAGTGTTACAGGAGTCAGCAAGATATAGAGTCAGCACCCGGCAATTAACCAATTACCGTCATGCTGGCCCTTTAAATCTTGAAGAGATGCCACAAGCGTGCCCTATGAAGCTGCTACGCGCACTGGCACACGGCAGAGCGGGGACAGAGAGCAGGACCGCAGCTAGGTAAGTAACTGGCTGGGGAGAGCAGAGCAATGTGGCCGCAGCCCGAAGCACGGGTTGCGGCACTCTCCATGACCGTACCCCAGGGGCGTCGCTAGGCAACATCATTCGGGGCAGGAGCCCCGGATGTAAAGCCTTCTGCTCCGAAAAATTAGCCCCTTTAACCCTCTCTTCCCTCGTTTGCATTTTTTTTTTTTTTTTTTTTTTTTTTTTTTTTTTTTTTTTTTTTTTTTTTTTTTTTTTTTTTTGGAAAAGCCCCACCACCCCCAAGCCCCTCACCCAACTCGTGAGAGCAGCCCCCCCCCCTTTTTGTGCTCCTACTCGGCCCCCCCTGGAGCTACAGCACGACAGAAAGGGTTTTCCCTTGGCCTGCTTCTGAGGGGTCCTGCAGCAGATCGTGGCCCCCCCATAGGGAAAAACCCAAAGAAAGGGGCTTCGGGTTTTCCCTCAAGTCTTCCAGAGTGCCTAAACAGCCAGGGCTTCTGGGGACCCAGTGCCCCGGGTTTAATTTTTATGCCCTGAAAAGGGATGGAGGACTGCCCCCCCAAAACCTCAAAATTTTAATTACTCTATTTGGCCCTGTGTCAAAAGGGGGTACAGTATTTTAGTATTTACAAAACTTTGGGGACAGTATTTTACACAAATGTAACAACAGGAAAAATATGGCATGTGTTTATACTGTTCCTGTGGTATATTAATTATTTATTTTTTTTTTACAAAAAAAATATATTATATTTATTTATATTTTATAATTTTATATATACACAAAAACACCACCACAACATGTACAGTATATAAATTTTATAATACTTATCTGGGTTTTTATATTTGGTATTTTTCCCGGGCCCCTGTGTGAATTTACACGTGTGTGTATGTTTTATATTATTTTATTTATAAAATTATTTATATAGTGGTGAATGTGTGTATATAAATATATTTTACTGTAATATACCAAGGGCCCAGTCATACACAAATGAAACCCACACAGGTAAATTCTGGAAAAGTGTTTAAAAATTTTCCTGTGTTATATTACAGTATAAAAATTTTTTATATACACCATATCCCCACATTATATTTATTTATATTATATATTTATTTTTTTTATATATTTATATATATTTTTATTTTATATAATAAAAAAAATTTATATTTTTTTTACACAAATTCAAAAACTTGTACTTCCCCCAGGGGACAGAAATATATTTAAATGTAACACCCAGATAAGTATTTTTAAACAGGTATAAAAGTGGGTTTGGGGAAGAAACACGTGTGTTTTTTGTGTGTGTGTAAAATATTATATATATTGGTGTAGTGTGTAAAAAAAATTTATATATATACTTAATATTACAAAAGGGAAAAACAGTTTTACAAATGTCCATTTTTTTCCGGGTTGTGTTACATTTGTGTTTTAAAAGTTCCTGTGTGTAACAGCTGGGTGGGGGGCCATTGCGTGGGGATAAGTCTGATGTTTAAAATGGTCAAGAAATAATAAGTGTAAAAAAAAACAAATAAAAAAAAAACCCACATTTAACCTTTTCCCCCCTTACAAAAGCTTGTGAATGAAAAATTGTTTAAAAAAAAATTTCACATATTTGGCTTTACTGTTTTGGTTCAAAACCCCCTGCTTTAAAAAATGATATTTTTCCCCTCCATTTAAAAATGCTACAAAAATTTTGTTTAAAAAAAAAAACATTTTTTGTTTAAATTCCAAATGAACAAAAATTGAATAAAAAGAAAAACAAAAAGTTTCCCCCCTTTAGCCTCAGTTCAGTACCAATTTAAAATTTAAGGGTTTTTTCTTATTTAAACTGGATTAAATTGGGTTTTTGCTGTTTAATTTGTGGGTTTTTTGCCCCCCAGGAGTGCTGTAAAAAAAAATTAAAAAAAACCCCTTTCCGGATTTTTTATACAATTTGGGCCTCAAAAAAAATTTGGAATACAAGGTGACAAAAAACTTTTTTTTGCCCAAAAAATACGAGTTAAAAAAATGCTGTCTTCCCTGCACAAAATAAGCCTTTACACGGGTCTATCAAATAAATGAAAAAAAAAAAGGTTATAAAATGAAAAAAGAAAAAAAAAAAGGAAAAAAAAAGCTGTGTCATTTAGGAGTTTTTAAAATAAAATCACCACATATTTCCGTTTTTGTTCAGACTATAAGAGGCACTTTTGTGCCCCCAAAATTTGGGAAGAAATGAGGGTTGCAAAGTTTATTTTTAATTTTTGCAGGAAAGGGAGGAGTGGGACCCCCAAAAATTTTAGGCCGTGGGGCTGGGGGTTGGGGGGGATTTTTGGTGGGGTAACCCTCCGGGAAGGGGGTCAAAAAAGCAGGGTCCCCTGCTTTCGGGAAAGATAGCGGGGGGTTTAATTTTTCCCCTTCCCTGCATATGGATGTGCCTTTAACATGTAAATGGCGTGGGAAAAGGTTTTTTAAAAAGGGGGTCACGCGCTGAGCCACTCTATGCATAGCGGCCCGGGCTGTTTCTTACCTCAACCCCTAACAAAGGGCCCGGGGCCCCCAATGTTTTTAAGGGCCCCTTTGCAACGCCCCTGCCGTTTTCCCCCCCCTTTGGTTCCCCCTTTTCCGAGGAAAATTGCAGGGGAAGGTCAGGTGAAAGAAATTTTACTCTGGGTCCCCGGAACAGTTTTCAAGCCCAAACCCCTTCCCCGCAAAAATTTGAATTTTCTTCCCCCTTCACCAACTTTTCAGCAAGGATCTCTTTGACTTCGAAGACATCATCCGAATTGGCCACAGGAGATGGAGACAATGAATTTAATGAGAATTGATTCAGAATGAGAGAGACATGACAGGAGTTCAGGATGTGTATCGCAGGAGGCAGACAAAGCTTGTAGGACATCGGTGTGAGACACTTGATGACTTCAAATGGTCCCAGAAACCTTGGACCCAACTTGACACAGGCCAATTTTAGTTGGGCATATCTGTCCGAGAGCCAAACCTATATCTCTGGGGTTGAAGGTGGGAGGAGGTCTTTGTCTCTTGTCCGCCTGAAACTTGGTGTGGGACAAAGTCAGCAGAAGGGCCTGACGAGTGTCCTGCCATACAGAACTGATGTCCTGAATTTGAGCATCCACATCAAACAAAGTGGAGAGAAGGAGGGATGGGTGGGGATGTTACCCATATACAATATAGAAGGGGAGGCTTCGGTGGACTCGGACTTCAGTGAATTATAAGAGAACTCTGGCCAGAAAACGAGATCAGACCAGTTGTTGTGGCTAACAGAAACAAAATGGCGCATGTAGTTCCCCAACACCTGATTTACCCTCTCAACTTGCCCGTTTATCTGGGGGTAATAGGCGGATGAAAAATCTAACTGAATTTGGAGCTGGTTACACAGAACATGCCCGAATCTTGAAACAAACTGAACACCTAAGTCTGAGACACTGTGCCATGGAAGTCAATGTAAAACAAGATTGTTTTATTGTTATAAGACGAAGATAAATCCGTGATGACATCCATGGCTATATGGGTACAGGGTTTTTCAGGAATGGGCAAAGGTTGGAGGAGACCGGATGGTTTAAGACGTGGAGTCTTATTGAGAGCACAAGTAGTACAGGCGAGAACAAAGTTTTTAATATCTTGAGACAGATATGGCTACCAATAATAGCGAGAAATAAGAGAAAAGGACTTCCGGATTTCAGGATGGCCAGCCAGTCAAGAAGAATATCCCCATTTCAGGATCCTCTGGCATAGGACTGGATGTACAGAGGTTCTCCCAGGTGGAACGCGTTAGAGGTCAATGAGAGCCACAGAAACTGAACAGTCAGGGGACACAGTGTCCCGAGGCACAGGAGCAAGTTCCACAGTATCCGAAGCATGGGAGAGGACATACGCCTTTACATTTTTATCTGCAGTAGATAAATATATAAGTCCAAATTTGCTCACTAGGTTAAGCCTCCTATTGATGTGGCCTCCTCTTATAACAGGACCCCTCTCCATTAATATTAAATACCAAAAGAAACACATTAGAGAGTATATAGTCAAAAAACACATAAATCTTTATTAATTACATCACTAGCAAAATCCCATAAAAATCGAGGCATTGGATGAACCCAATAACTGCAGGCATAATAAAGATCCCCCATACATGATAGTGCAATAGATGTTACCAGATAACCAGATAACAGACTACGTCCAACAAAATAATGGTCAATGTGATGTAATTAATAAAGATTTATGTATTTTTGACTATTTTCCAATGTGTTTCTTTTGGTATTTTTATCTGCAGGCCTGAAATGAAGCAAGAAGATAAATTGGACAAAAAAGAAGGAGCATCTGACTTGCCAGGGGTTCAAGCGTTGAGCATACTGTAGATACATAAGATTCTTGTGATCCGTGTAAATATTAATAGGATGACAGGCCCCTTCCAGAAGGTGTCGCCATTCCTCCAGAGCCAAATTAATGGTCAGTAATTCACAGTCTCCAATGGTATAATTCTTCTTCGCTGGGGAGTAGATTTTGGAAAAGAACCCACAGATGTTGTTGTTCCCACTGGAGGATTTTTGCAAAAGAATCTCACTGGTCCCCACAGAAAACGCATTAACTTCAAGAAAGAAGGGTTTCTATGGATCAAGATGAGTCAAAATTGGAGCAGAAGAAAAGGCAGATTTCAGGCAGTTAAATGCCTCTTCAGCCTTGGGTGCCATGGTTTGGGGTTGCCGTTCTTTTTTGTAAGAGTCACTATAGGTGCTACCACGGTGGAGAAGTGAGGGATAAATTGCTGATAATAGTGAAGCCCAGGAAGCATTGAATGGACCGGAACCCAACAGGACGCTGCCAGTGCAGGACGGCAGACAACTTGGCCAGATCCATCTAGAGACCTCTGTCGGACACTATGTAACCAAGAAATGGCAGATTAGATTGCTCGAAGACACACTTCACAAGCTTGACATATAGTCGATGGGTTCGCAAGTGCATCAGAACTCGGCTAACATGGGCCCGATGGGTTTCAAGATCAAGAGAGAAAACCAAGATGTCATCCAGGTATACCCTGATGCAAATGTACAGTACATGAGATCTCTTAATATCTCATTATTGAAATTCTGGAACACCACATGAGCATTGCAGAGCCCAAAGGGCATAACTTGATATTCAAAGTGTCCGTCATGGGTGTTGAAAGCGGTTTTCCACTCGTTCCCCTCTCTGATGCGACTCAAGCTTCATGAAGACCTTGCCCCCCCATAGACAGTCAAACAACTCAGAGATCAACAGCAGAGGATACCTGTTCTTTACAGTTCTTTTGTTAAGCCCACAGTAGTCGATACAAGGGCGTAGCGACCCATCATTCTTCTCCATGAAGAAGAAGCAGAGGAGGATTTATGGATGTAGCCTTTTCGAATGTATATGGACATGGCCTGAGTCTCCGGAATGGATAGCGGGTAGACCCTGCCCCGGGAGGAGTAGATCCATGCAGCAGGTCTATAGCACAGTCATAAGGGCTATGTGGTGGGAGAGACTTGGTCTGTTTCTTGGAAAAAACATCAGCAAGGTCCTGATGGTGAATAGGTAGACCTGTCAATGGCTTGATAGATGTCAGTGGCGAAGTGGGACGTACCAGACGAGGTGCGGTAAGGCAACGGAAGTGACAGTCAGGTCCCCAGCGTGTGACTTCACCTGTTTTCCAATTAAGTACTGGTCATGACACTGAAGCCAAGGAAGACCAAGCAGAAGGTCCGAGGAAGAATGGGGCAAGACATGGAACTCTATTCCTTCCTGATGTACAGTATGGAACTGAATGGCATCTTCCAGGAATTCCCCATTAATAGACGAGATGAACAAGGGCCTTTCAAAGCAGACCACTGGCAGCCGATGCTTGGTGACAAGGGAGAGGTTTATAAAGTTCCCAGCAGAGTCAGTGTTGATGAAAGCAGTGGCTTGGAACGAAATCTCAGGTGTGAGGCTAATCGTGACGGGCATGGTTAGGCTTGGAGAGGTAGTATGTACACCTAGGGAGGCCTCTCCCACAAACCCTAGGTGCGAGAGTTTCCTGGCCACTGTGGGCAACCCCAAATGAAATGTTTAGCGCTGCCGCAATAGAGTTCGCACCCCTAGTATTAAAGCACCCTAGGGGGACTCCGAGTTATGGTATGTTCACACGGTGTTTTTGGATACGAAAATCACATCCAAAAACGCTGCATGAATTGGATCTAAAATGCATCCAACATGCAGGTGCGTGTTTGGATGTGTTTTGGCTGCAGCAGAATCGCACCCTATAGTTTTAAATAGTGCGCCTGCTGCATCTTTCTGATCAATAATTGACATGTCAATTCTTTGAATGGATCCGAAAGACGCATCAGAAAGATGCAACTAAACATGCTTTGGCAATCACTCGTCTGAATGTGTTTTACATTGAAAGCAAATCACACTGCATATTGTTAGATGCATGTTTGGGTCCGAAAGATGGATCCAAACACACATCTATAAACGTATGTACACATGGACAGAACTGCCGTGTGAACATACCATTAAAGTAAAAAAAATGTTTTAAAGTATAGAAATTGATAAGAAATATTAAAAGTTTAAATCACATCCATTTTGCCATTTTACAGATAAAAAATAAAATAATAAAAAAGTTACACATTTGGTATCGCCATATCCAAAAAAGTCTCATCTTTTAAAATATAACATCATTAATCCTGTGTGCTGAACATCGTAGACCCAAAAAAATCCAAACGCAAAAATTGTGTTTTTTTGGTCATTTCACGTCCCCTAAAAAGTGGAATAAAAGTGATCAAAAAACTTGTATGTATTCCAAAGTGGTAGCAATACACTATACAAGTACACTACAGCCCGCAAAAAAAATGCCCCCTCACTGGAGTACAAAAAAGTTATTGGTCACAAAGAATAGGCTGTAGGTAAAATGTGAAAAATAGAAAATGCTTGGATTTTTTTTATGGTACCAAAACATAATGAGAACCGTACATGTTTGGTATTTCCGGATTTGTATCAACCTTTAGAATACAGATAACACATCATTTATACATAAGATTGAACGCCATAAAGACAAAATCCCCGCAAACATGGAGCAAGTACGTTTTTTTTTCATATATTGCCCCACTTAGAATTTATTTGCGGTTTTCCAGTATATTCTATGGTAATATGAATATGAAATGAAAACTATTAGAAAGTATGTCTTGTCCTGCAAAATATAAGTCCTCAAATGTCTATGTAGGTAGAAAAATAAAAAAGTTATGGGTCTGGGAAGGCGAGGAGGGAAAAACGAACGTGAAAAAAATAGACCTTAGTGTTAAAGGGAATGTGTCATCAAAACGACTTATTGTTTAACTCACATTTTTATGTTCAACACATTTTTTTAAGAATTTTTGGTTATATTTCTTTTTCATTTTCCATATCACTTTCATTATTTTTTAATAATTCTTAAGTCCTGCAGTTTTCACTTTGGCCACTAAGCCTAATAATAGTCAGACACTTCCTGTTCTGTACAGAAAGATTCTCAGTTGTCTGCTCATTATCAGCACAAAGACGTTGAAAATGAAAGGAGACACCGGTGTGAATAGATAACACAGGATCCACCAGTCACAAGAGGAGATAGTCACAGTTTACCCTTTCACCTGCCTGCACAGTGACTTCTTCCCAGGTCACAGAGCATGACTAGAAAACTCTCCTATAGAAGTGAATGCTACTGAGTCAGTCTTAAGTCTTCTATGTGCATGAAGCTGCTATAAAGCATTTCTCTTGCTGCTGTTAAAGCAGTGCAAACACGGCCTAGTGGCCAAAGTGAAAACTGCAAGAATTAAGAATTATTAAAAAATATTGAAAGTGATATTAAAAAAAAATCCTAAAAAATGTGTTTAACATAAAAATGGGACTTTAACAATGACTCTCTTTTTGATGACACATTCCCTTTAAGGGGCTAAATCTGCATGTACTAAGGAAAATATTCCTGGTCAAGAAGGGGTAGGGGTTAATGGTCCGATCTGGAATTGGTTAAGCTTAGAATATTGTCCATTGCACCATTTTGTCACCCACTGGAATAGTATATTTCCTAAGGTTCCCATCACTCAGTAGCAAAGGAAATGGGACAAACTAGAGCTGGGCCCAGTGTTTATAAGGATCCGATGATAATTACTAGGTCTCTTTTATGTTAAATACACTTTTCAATATGAAGGGTGTGATGCCGAGCCCCCAAGCCAAGCACTATTTACACATCTAATCTCTGTATGTTTCAGCATGCTCTTTACACACCTTTCATCAGATAAAATATTTACACTCATTGCAATATGTGAACATTCATCAGAAATTCCATGGAATAAATTGTAATTCTTTTATTTCACATTGAGAAATTCTGCTTCATTAGAATATAGTGTGCAAGGTTTAGCTCTTCTGCTTAGAAGCTCAAGGCTGGGGCACAAAAGTAAAGCAGCAACTAATACTGTGAAGTGTTTTAGTAGAAGTTCACCCAAAGTGGATTTGCTGCGGTTACGGGTGGTGTAATGAAATCGCCAAAAGTTGAAGTCTGGGACATTTTCCCTGAAATCTATGTTCCGCAATGAAGAAATTATTTTTATGAAAATCTTGTCAATAATCGCGATCGTGGATTCCAATCACGTCATTTTCGATGCTTTCTATATTTTTGGCGACCAGCCAATCAGCGCAGAGCACAGAGGGAGGGGGGTGTTGTTGAAGAACATCACCAGTGGGTTGTGTAGGGATCTCATTGGCTGCTAAAATCACATGACCTCATTTTATCTATGTCACTGCACTTCCTGATTGGCGCCATTAGCTCCTATACAGCGAACAGAACGGATAGCTGTCTCTCTGCTGAAACTTTTTAAAAGCTAGTAGAGCTTACTTCCCAGTGATTTTACAACTGAAAAGGATCTTTTGAGGAGTAGTTAGATTAGGGACAGCAAGATTACGAATTCTAGTTAGTATTTGTTAGAGATTTAAAAAACACTCCAGTGCTCTGAACGCACAGCTGCGGGGGGGGAGGAGGAATGCCGCTCCGCGGTGGGAATCCGCATCGGGGACATATTTCCCTCTCAACCACTGTAAATAGCAACAGATTTGGATTTCTGCGTAGCCAGCATCCACCACAGCTGAGTTCAGGTTCCCTTTCTGTGGGGTGCACGTCTGCATTTATTACTCATATTTGTCACCTCAGGCCACAATAAAATAGCACCCAATTTTATTTCTGCTTTGCTAGCGGCTACCAGAGTCTGAGTTATGGGTGTCCCTGTGTTGTAAGGTGCACGTCAGCATTTATATTGCTCATATTTCTTGTCTCAAACCACTGTGAGATAGCACCCAATTTAATTTCTGCTTTGCTAGCGTGCACCACAGTCTGAGTTATATATGACATATATGACAGGTTGTTGGTCCCCGGTGCAAAAAGTGATAGGGGTCTCCTGCCAGTTCCCATGTGCCATTTCCAGTACCGATGTCTTGTTTTGTGTCAAAGAGACCCCGTAGCAGCTGCTACCGCTGTACCTGCTGTGACCACGCCGTCCTCATGTTTTCAGTTAGCCATTGAAAAGAATGGATTATTTTAGCCTGTGATTTTTTTTCTGTGACTCTTGTAGCCTAATTGTCTTGACTACGATGTAGCAAGTATCCAGTTCACTGTTGTGGATGTTAATTCCAGCTTCACCTCACTTGTTTGGGTTTAAAAATGAAGCTGGTGTTCCTCTCCCATAGACTTGAATGGAAATCGGAGATTAATCGCAATCGAAGATTCTGGAATCGACTCGAATCAGATTATTGGCCAAATCGCTCATCACTAGTTATGGGTGCAGATTGGGTTGCGGATTTCTTTTGAAGTTTAATGGATTATCTCCATTGACTTCAGTAGAAGATCCGTCCCATGTGAACATACTCATGCAATTTTTACTCTATCATGGTGTTTTCAAAGTTGCATCCTTGTGACATTTGGTGACTAATAAAACCCTTCAAAATGTGTAAACTATTAGCATCTAAACTCTGCCAAACAAGTGAAATACTATACAAGAATATGAGCACATGCATTTTCAAATTTTTGTTGAAGTAAGATGCCGGTGTAACAGGCCAGAGTACACCCTCAGTCCAGACTATACCTGAGGTTAAAGTGGTTTAGGCTAGATTATACCCCGGGTTCATTTTGGCATAAGCCAATTTATATCCCAGAGCATAAATTAGCCTAGGCCAATTCATACCCTTCAGGCCATATTATACCCCCCTCAGTAGCATTGGAGAAGGGAAGGAGAGAAGAGGTTGCGGCAGCATTTGTTCCCCATTGGTGGCAGTGGTATCTGCTGTCACATTTGTGGTAGCAACTAAGGGAGCGATGGAATGGAAAGTTAGATGTGTGTTTTCCCTACCGCCATTTCATTATGACAGCATCAGTATAGAACCTATGTTGTCATTTAAGTAGCGCGGTCCCGGGGCACTACTGGGAAGAGAGAGAGAGGAGCAGCGCTGTTCCTCTCTCTCTCCTCAGTAGAGTGCATCACTGGAGAGCAGGAGCTAATGGGAAGAGAGAGGTGCACTGCTGTCCCTCCCTCTCTTCGGTAGCAGCGGCACTAAAGAGCAGAAGAAAGTCCGACTAGTAAGGGATTGGGATGATGGGGAGGGTAGGGAAGGAGAGGATAGTAGGAGAGGGGGTGTTAGGAAGGGAGAGAGTGGAGAGATGTGGAGTGTTAGGAGGGGGGAGTGAGATGATTGGGGTCTTCTAGAGTGATAGGTGGGGGTGGGTTGGTTTGTGGTCTGGGGAGCATGTGTATACGGCTCATATAAATATTCAAGGGGTCATGCAGCTGGTACAAGAGACCTTAGAGGTTTCGTGCGTGGATGAGCTAGTGTATCTAATCATGTATGACACTATCTGATAGACAAGCGTATCTAAGCTTATCATATGTGATACTGTCTGCTGAGTATAACACATGATAGGCTTAGATACCCAGGTCCAGGAGACAGTATCACATACGATAGGTTTAGATACACTTATCTAGCAGATAGTTTAACACATGATTAGGTAAAATAGCTCATAGACTGTACTTCCTAGACTTGGATACACAGGTTCAGCAGACAGTATCACACATGGTAGACTTAGATACAATCTGCTGAACCTGTGTATCTAAGCCTATGAATTACAATCTATAAGCTAGTGTATTTCGTCATGTGTGACACAGAAATATAAAAGAATAGAGTGGGCGTTCTTCTGGTGAAAGTACGTGATATACAATAAAAGAAAAGATAACAGTGAACAGCACGCTCACCTGCCCGAGTTGTGCTCGTATTGTATAGGCACAACACTCATACGCGCTTGGTAGGCTCTAGGTCCGAGCCTTATAACGGCAGCCACGGGTCTTCTCTCCAGAGCCGCAGCAACACGGCAGCCGGCATGAACAGTAGAATGTATCAAAAAAGAAAAAGGATGCCTCAGGGAGGCAGGAATATGGTGCTAAAAATAAGGGGCCACATTTATGAAAACCGGCTAGGTCTAAAATTCACTTTGTTGTCCATAGCAGCCAATCAGAGCGCCCATTTCATTTCACATAGTGCTCTGGAAAATGAAAGGGGCGCTCTGATTGGTTGCTATGGGCAACATCTTGAATTTTAGACATAGACATTTTTCATACATGTGGCCCGAGGTTTTTATTCCATGAAAAACAACTTCTATAAAAGAATGTAAACCTTTACACCATGGTTTAACAGTAACCACTTAACGCGCTTCTCGCCTGAACCGGAGCTACCTCAGGAGGAGTGTTACAGAATTACTGGGAAAATCCGTACATTTAAAATAAAGGCTTTGCTCCTTTTGGTCCATTTAATCATCCAGTTACAACTAGACCGCTGAGAAACCATTCTATTCTATGGGGAGAGTATGCGCCAATCAGAAACAAGGCGGGACTATTTAAAAGAAATGCTTATAATGAAGCTGTATTCTGATTGGACTAAAAAAGGAAGTTGGGTTCATTTTAGCCAATGAAGTAAAGAGCTACATGGAGCCCATTTTATACTATGAAGGACTTTCCTCCAATCAGAGATGGAGCTACTCGCTATGTGTTAGTCTATTGAGATTCAGGGAGGCATGTATGAATCAAATGCGTCAAAGTTCATTCTCTCATCTTTTTTTCAGTGTATAATGCACCTGGATGTATGAAAGTGGTTTTTGAGTGTTCATAAATGGTGTGTAAAGTTCACCGCACCTCTCCTGTAATGTGCATAACATGTATAGGCTGGAAATAAAAGAAAAGTCATTAGAATAGCATGTTAGTGAATAGAAACTATGGTACTGATCCTGCTTGGAGGACCACAGGTCCCAGCAATACCTGTGCTGTGCTGGCTCTTGCTGTATGTAGAATAAAGGGTGAGAGCAGCAAAAGTAAGTTTCAAATTTGTTGTAGTAAAAATTAAAAATTTTAAAATCTGAACAACATCATCAGTGGGTTATTAATATAAAATAAATTTATATAAATTTTAAATACATTTTATAGGAGATATTTTTATATTTCCGGGATATTATATATTTTTTATATAATTTTATTTTTTTATTAAATTTAAATAATATACTTTTATATAGTTTGATAATTATCAGAAATTACTTTTTATTATTATACTGGTGTAAGTTGAGAAATAAGGGACATTTTTTTCCCAAATCCAGCTCCACTGCGACTCCTCAGGCTCCGGCAAACCACAATGAGATAGGTCTGCCTGTTCGAGCAGTAATGCGCCTAGTTTTGCCAAACCACATCCATATATGTGTCTAATCATAGAAGTGTGGTGCGATGCCCCCAGAATACCCCCAAAACACCCCCTCATGTTAGGCGCATTAGACATCGTAGCCGGCTCACTTAGGCGCATTTTACGCCAGAAAAGGGGAAAAATACATGTCTCCCTCAGTCTTGTCTCCGATTGATGCATTAGATGCGAGGCAAGTTCTTATCAACCAGTCATTATAAGTTTGCAACGATTAACTCTTTAAATCGATTGGCTGCCAGAAACTAGCAATCGGAGATTTGAGCGAACTGTCCCCTTATATCCTATGGAAGGTGAGTAGCTTCATTTTTTTTTTTTCTATCGATATAGAAGAAATTCCACAGCACTCCAGAATTTTCTACCATTTCTACCATGAGGTAGAAGCCAATTGTCCTCATGTTAGGGAAAAATTCTTCTGACTCCAATCTGGCAATAGAATAAATCCCTGATCAACGAAACCTTCTCCAGAATCCAGTCACTATAAACTGGTTATATTAATCTAGAAATGTATCCCGACCCTTCTCCAGAAGTCCTGGTTCACTTAGATCTGATTATATTACATCTTGAATTGTATCAGACCCTTTCCAGAACCCGGTCACTATAACTGTTATTATTATTAATCTAGAATTGTATCCAGACCCTTCTCCAGAATCCCGTTCACTATTAAACTTTATATTATTACATCTAGAAATGATCCAGACCCTTCTACAGATATCCGGGTCACTTATAACTTGTTATATTATTACATCTAGAAATGTATCCAGACCCTTCTCAGAATCCTGGTCACTATTACACTTGTTCTATTATTACATTGAAATGTATCCAGACCCTTCTCCAGTATCCTGGTCACTATAACATTGTTTATTTTTTACATCTAGAAAATGTCCTCCAGACCCTTCCCCAGAATCACGGTCCACTATAACTTGTTTTATTATTACTTCTAGAAATGTCATCCAGACCCTTCTCCAGAATCCAGGTCACTATTATTGTTAAATTACACTAGAAAATGTAACCAGACACTTCTCCAGAATCTGGTAACTATAATTGTTATATTATTACATCTAGAAATGTCTCCAGACCCTTCTCCAGATCCTGGTCACTATGACTTGTTATATTATTACATGCTAGAATGTCCTCCAGACCCTTCCCCAGAATCCCGGTCACTATAACTTGTTAAATTACATCTAGAAATGTATCCAGACCCTTCTCCAGAATCTCTGGACATACCTGCCCATCATCCATTCAGAAATATCCGCTCCTTCATACTCTGGAACTCACAGGACAACATAAAGTCCTCACTGCCCCCATCTCCTCCTTCTACGATCCAGACCTGGCTTGGTCAAACGTTACAATGAAACTCTCACAAAACCACCTGGACAGTTGGCACAACTCACTACACCGCCACACCAGATTCAGACGCCCGCAGCCTTGGATCACACCTGAGACTCGTTTTCATCAGCGATGTTCCAGGTAGTGGCTGGCGGGCTGTGGAGAAAGTCAAGCTTACTGCACGACTTTCTCCACTACAAATTCATGCTCAGGACTTATCACATCTGCCCTTTCACTGCGCCAAAACAAAAATATTTCACTCCTCATCTCACACTACACAAAACCAAAACGCCTCTTTGACACCTTCCACTCCCTCCTAGGCCTAAAGCTCAGGCTAGCGGTCTACTGTACCTCTGTGCTGACAGAAACTGGCCACTCACTTCAAAGACAAATTGAAAATATCCGGCAAAAACATCACATACCACAACACAAAATAGATACCATCCTGTCCCTCCCACAGCCACGTCCTCTAATCTAACTCGCAAAGCTCTTGACCGACGACAGAGCGAAAGAATGTTGTCCAGGCTTTCTCCTGTCTGCGCGCCCACCACATGTCTCTTACCAGAACCCCATTCCATTCCACACCTCGGTCACAGTTAATTTCTCAAGCTGTCCTCTCTCACTTATTGCTAATTGTAACTTCTCTCTCCACTGGGATCTTTACAATCTTCCTTCAAACACGCAATCATAAACCTTTACTAAAAAAAGCCCTCTCTTGCCGTTCCTGTGCTGATAACTAACGACCAGTCTCTAACTGCCCTTATCATCTAAACTCCTGGAACGCTTTGGTCTACTCTCGCCTAATCCGCCTATCTCTCTGCTAACTCTTTCTTAACCCGCCTGTAATCAGGTTTCCGCACCCTACCACTCCACGGAAAACTGTCTTAGTTAAAGTATCAAATGACCTCCTAACAGCCAAAAATCTCAGGGCAAATACTCCTTGCTGCTTCTCTTGGATCTCTCTGCTGACTTTGGGACACTGTGGATGCCACCAACTTTCCTCCTCAGCTCAGCACCCTTGGCCTCCAGGACACCTCTCTCGTTTGGTTATCGTTCCATAACTCTATGACCGCTTCCTCAAGTGTCTCGTTTTCTGGTTCCACCTCCTCTCCTCTTCCTCTTGCTGTTGGATTTCCTCAAGGGATCAGTTTTAGGTCCGCTCCATCTTTTCATTGTTACACCAGCCCCATTGGACAAACCTTCAGTAGATTTGGCTTCCAGTACCAGCTCTACGCTGATGACACCAATTATACACCTCCTTTCCCGTGACATCACTCCAGCCTAGTACAAATAACACAGTGACTGTTCTGTCGCTGTCTCTGACATCATGTCCTCTCTCCGATCTGAAAACTAAAACTCACTAAGACTGAGCTCTTGTTCCTTTCCTCCATCTACTATCCAACCCCCCCCCCCCCCCTGCTATTTCTGTTTCTGTTTGTGGTTACACATTTTCTCCTACGGCAGCAGGCCCGGCTGGTTTAGGGGTTATATTGGATTCTGATCTGACAACTTCTCCAATATATCCAATCCACCTTTCCCGCTCCTGTCACCTGCACTCAAGATTATCTCCAAAAATCCGTCCATTTCTACTGTGGATAACGACCTCAAATCTCTCATTAATGCTATTATTCTTTCTCGTCTTGGACTCTGCAAACTCCTTGCTTATCGGTCTACCTCTCATGTAAACTTCCCCTCTCCAATCTGTCTGAAATGCAGCAGCAGGCTTGTGCTTTCTCTCCTAGCCCATACTGATGCTAACTAACCCTGTGTAGTCACTGCATGGCTGCCATTCAGTCCAGGATACTGTATTAAACTCAGGCCTCTAACCCATAAAAGCTCTCCCCACAGCGGCTGCTCCTCCCTACATCTCCTCCCTAGTCTTGTCCTACCGCCCTACCCGTGCTCTCCGCTCTGCTGATGATATGCAGAATACAGTTCCTCATCATCCGAACCTCAATGCTGCCTACATGATTTCACCCGTGCGGCACCAATTCTCTGGATATGCTACCGCGGGCGATCTGGCACATTCACAACCCTCACAGTTTTAAGAGTGTAGTCCTTGAACAATACATCATCTCGGTCTGGCCCACCAAGATCCCTAATGCTATCACACACATCTGTCAACTCCCTGCACTTGGGCTCTCCACAGGACTTTTTGTATAGGATGTACAGTGTGGGTCGGAGGTTCATCCATTTTTCTTGTAAACCACCCCCTGTTTATGAAACATGGCTCCGGGACCATTGTAAACTTGGCACTTCTTACCGTATGTTTCACCCATACACCTAATAGATTGTAAGCTCTCCGAGTCAGGGCACTCACACCTTGTGTCTCATTTGTAAGTACTTTTAATGTGTAATGACTGGTATGTTTACCCTTGAATTTGTAAAGTGCTGCGGAATATGTTGGGCGCATATGAAATAAAGATTATTCTTATTTTTAGTCCCGGTGTATATTACTATCTAGAAATTTATCAGACCCTTCTACAGAATTCCAGGTCACTTATAAATTGTTTATATTATTACATCTAGAAATGTATCCAGACTTCTCAGAATCGCCGGTCATTAGAACTTGTTATGTTATTACATCTTCGAAATGTATCCAGAACCTTCTCCAGAAATCTGGTCACTAGGACTACTGTTATATTAATCTAGAAATGTATCCTGACCCTTCTCCAGAATCCCGGTCATATAACTTGTTTATATTACATCTAGAAATGTATCAGACCCTTCTTCCAGAATAACGGTCTATCTATAGCTTGTTTATGTTATTACATCTAGAAATGTATCCAGACCTTCTCCAGAATTCTAGTCACTTAACTGTTATATAATCGAGAAATGTACTCCTGACATCTTCTCCAGTAATTCCCGATCACCTCATACTTGTTATATTACATCTAGAAATGTATCAGACCCTTCTCCAGGAATCCGGTCACTATAGTTGTATATATTATTACATCTAGAATGTATCCAGCCCTTCTCCAGAATCCCCGGTCACTATAGCTTGTTATATTATCTACATCTAGAAATGTATCCAGACCTTCTCCAGGAATCCCGGTCACTATAGCTTGTTCTATTATTACATCTAGAAATGTATCCAGACCCTTCTCCAGAATCCGTGGTCACTATACTTGTTATATTTTATGCTCCAGAACATGCATCCAAAGCCCCTTCTTGATCACTGATAATGAATTTCACCCATGACAAGTTCCTCTGGCAGAGAGTTACCACAGTCTCACTGCTCTAAACAGTAAGAATCCCTTTCTATGTTTATGTAGAAACTTTCTTTCCTCAAGAGTAGAGGACACCCCCTTGTTCTAGTGACAGTCTGGGTATAAAATAAATCTGGGAGAGATCTCTATATTGCCTTTGATGTATTTAAACTTATTATTATGTCTCCCGAAGCCGTCTTTTCTTCTAAACCTAAATACCCTAACCTTGCTCATCTTTCTGGGTACTGTAGTCCCCCCAGTCCTTTTATTATTTTTGCTTTGCCCGCCTTTGTACTGTTCAAGCTCTACAAATGTCTTACTGTGCACTGGTGCCCAAAAACGGTACACAAATTCATGTGAGGTTAACCAGTGACTTGTATAATGGGAGAATAATGTTCCCATCATGTGCCTCTATGCCCCTTTTAGTATGTTAGTATGTTCAATGATCTTTAATTCAATAAAGACAATAAATCAGTATACTAATTCTACGAGTTCGTTTAACCCTTTTGGACTGATTGTTTGCAATTTAAACATCCAAAAGGTTTCTTTTTTTTGTAAGCACTGGTATTTATTGGTTTTATCTATGGGCATCAGATTGAGTGGTGTGATGCGTAGCCCTCTGAAGTCCCGGTTGTGGGCTTCCAGAAACTGTCTCGCCACACTATGTTTTACATCCCCCCTTTTTATGCAGGGTCAATGACCGTTTAGACGCAAGTTTAGAGGTTATGACTTCCTCCCTACATATTGGAGCTGACAGCCACATTCGATGATTTAAATAAACTTACTTTTACAGTTTAAGCTACATTTTATGTTATAAGTTTCCTTTATAGTGAATGAAGTGATTTGTTGGAAGGTTACTATGCTAAAGCAGCACAAACAGTTTACAGAGCCACCGGCTGAGCTACCGAAATACTTTAGTTCTAAAACTACTTTATCTTTGGGTCCCTTAAAGGGGATTTATTGTGTCATCAATTTGTGTGTTTCCTTGTACTTTCAGTTTCTCAGCTCCTCAAATCCAGAGGCGTTTCTTCCCCGCCCATCTGGGTGTTTCTTAACTGAAGGGGGGTGACATCATCCCCCCCTTCATTGTTCGTGCTCGCTCCCGAGTCAGTGTGTTCTCCCCCCCTCTCTGAGTCCACATGTCACTGTGTCATTCCTCCCCCTATGCAGTCTTATTTTGTAAGAGCTGTATGTTTACATACCACAGGCCTGCATTCAGTCTAGACAGTCTTCTATGAACTCAGAGCACTGAATCGTTCTCCTCTCACGCTGGAGGTTTGTTACAGTTGATTCCAGTCTTCTATGAACTCATCCAGAGCAGCACAAGATCTGTTCCCTTCTATGTTTACACGCAGAAAGAAGCATAGGCACGAGGCACGTTTTCTGCTGTTTTTGATTGTAGAACAAGCTGCAGTGTTGATTGTGGCAGCTGCCTAGCTGTGCAGAGTGAAATGTTGGCAGCCCCTTATTCTGAGTGAGAGAGGCAGGATATGCGCGCTCCCGTGAATATGTCCGGGGGCAGAACAGAATGTTAAAGTTAGTAGAAGCGTCAGCCAATGAAATGAAAGAGGTGCGAATCGCACTAGCCACTGGGGAACAGTGTTTACAGAAATCGAAGATGTGGGAGACAGTGAAAACAAGACGACTCTGGCTAATGACATCCAATTGCAAAGTTGCTTGTTTTCACTGTCCCCTTATTCTGAAGACCATTTAATGTAATGATACAACCCCTTTAACTTGACTGGGTGCCACTAGATTTTTTTATATTAGGCGCTCTTCTGAATATAAGAGTAGGTCTTTCTGGATTTAATGGTCCTAAAAAAGGATCTTTTTGAATTAAATACCAGTAGTTAAGCAGAATTCTCTTTATTTTGGGATGTGATGAATTAAATTGTGTAATAAGCGA
The DNA here is from genome assembly GCA_025379985.1 of Phyllomedusa bahiana. NCBI lineage: Eukaryota > Metazoa > Chordata > Amphibia > Anura > Hylidae > Phyllomedusa > Phyllomedusa bahiana. Next base: position 40,780 of record JAODAL010023930.1, on the reverse strand, counting down.
GAACTTAGTTCGTTCTTGTTTTCTCATGGTGGTATCTCTCTCTCATTATTCTGGCATTTGGCAAATATAAATAATTTTGGTTCTAATGAACCTAAAACGGGGAAGGTTTATTCTGATGTTCATGTCAGATAGTGAGAAAAACCTGCAGATGGGGCTTTATATATAGTGGATGAAAACCTCTGGTTTCAACTGTATATGTGATTCTGTATCTTAGCCCATCATGATATCATCTGCCTGGTAGCATATCTAAGCCTCTCATGTTTTAGCAGTCTGCTAAGCTGGGTATCGTATCCTTTCATGTATGATACTGTATTCTGAGCTGGTGTATCTAATCCTTCCATGTCATACAGTTGACATATCTAAGTCTATGATGGGTGGCATTGTCTTCAGAGCTGCTGTATCACAGCCTATCGTTTGTATCACTGTTGGTTCAACTGTGTACCCAAAACACCCTCATATGTGATATCGTTGGCTAAGCTAATATATGGAAGCCTATCACTTCTGCTGAATGGTGTATTTAAGCCTGTTGTATGTAATCCTGTATATATATGTATATACAGGCAGCCCCTGGGTTACATACGGGATAGGGACTGTAGGTTTGTTTGTATGTAAGTCGGAACAGGTAGATTTATTTAATGCAATTCCTTTTTTTTTTAGTTTTGGATAGTGCAGGGAACAGTTTTTTACATTTGGTTATTGCTGTCTGTGCCCTTTTGTCGAAGATTTCCCCTTAATGTTCTGTATCTCATGTGCGGCTGTGGCATGCTGGCACTTGGTTATTATGGGGCGTGACTCAGTTGTTGAATGTCAGCACGCCCATAAGTCCTATGTTTGTAACTAGGGGGGACTTATGTAAGTCGGAACGATGTAAGTCGGGACTGCTATATATATATATATATAGTATTATATATATATATTATATATATATATATATATATGATATTTATATATATATATTTATATATATTATATATATATCTAATATATATATATATATAATATGATATATTATAGATGTAAGAAAAAAGTCCACGCCACTCCACAAGAAAAATGGAATTTAAAGCAAAAACAGAGTAGTTAATTCCTCACTATGCTTAGTAAATGCGATCGTTTCAGCCCCTCACAGAGCATTGGGTCTAGAGTGTGTTACAAGTGATTACCGAAGATATATATATGGTGATCAATAAATATAATCATTAAGATAAATCACAGTCATATTACATTACAATCGTGATGACATAGATAAATGCGTAAAGTGACAATGCTAGTAAACAGTGCCAACCATGTAATAAAAATAAAACATCTATTACAGTAGTTACAAAATTGTTACAAACATAATTAGATAATTACAGACAAAAGGAGGCATGGAACATAATTAGACTCACAATCATCTTGCTGACAGCATGTCTCCAGGAGACGGCGTCCCTGACAGTGTAATGCGCATGCCCAACATTTCGCTGTTGATTAGTCAAAGATTCAAGTTACAAGACGCTCCTGTTTCCCGGAACCTGAGCGCGCGCCTGTGCGCACATACGATCGTAGTATTTAACGGTGACCGCAGTGCGCGATCCGTATTAACATCTTACACAGGAAATGGAACACAGGAATACGGGTATGGAGGAACCATAAACACCAGTTAAATATATAGGGGAAGGTTATATGCAGTTATTTCCCCCAATAGGGAGAATCACTACACCACCAAAAGACGCAGAGCAAACAACGATCCACAATGTGAAACAAGTCACTTAGACATATTCCCCTCAGTCAAACAGTTGAAGGCGTTACTCCAACGCCAACTACAGTCCTCAACATCCCGACATTATCCAATGTGAACCACTCTGAAAGGCATATACTTAGAACATACATAATATATATGAAGTAATTCAATAATGGCGTACTCCAACGCCTTTCCAATGGTGATCATAAGTATAAAATAGAACTGGCAAAATACGCATACAGACAGAAAAAGATGTGAATCCAATTGTCCCGGCCTCCTTGTACTTTTCCAGACAAAATCTGAAAAAGAAAAAATAAATAAATCAGAAGAATCATAAAAAATAATAAATATAAATTAAAAACTATATTATCATGACTACACAGGCAGTGAGGGCGATCAGAAAAATTAAGACCTCATCTTATGGGAAATAGTGAAATCTACATTGAGTCCTAAGGGTCTATTCTTATTATTATTATTATTTATTTTAAAGCGCCATTGGTTCCAGGGCTCTGTACATTCGAGGGGTTACATACTTAGCATAGGTCAAACGAGTTCAATGATAAGTGATGATGACAATTGGGCACGACCAGAGAGAGAGGAGGGACCCTACCAGCGAGGGCTTTACAATCTACGACGGAGGGGGGAAAGAGACAGAAGGTGAGGGCACAGACATGTATGTGGAGGGTGTAGTGGCAGCAGGATTATTGTAGGTTATAGGAAAGCCTGAAGAATAGGGTTTTCAGGTTGCTTTTGAAGCTGGTTGAAAATGGAGGAGAGTCTGATGTGTTGGGGCAGTGAGTTCCAGAGGTTGTGGGTTGAAGCACGGCGAGACAGTCTGGAGACGGTTTATGTGAGGAGCTGATAAAGGCTCGAGAGCAGAGGAGAAGGTCCTGTGAGGAGCGGACGGAGTGCGTGGGGCGAGATATTTAGGAAATTAGGGAAGAGATGTATTAGAGGGGTGTGGTCATGGAGAGGCCTGTAGGAATCGGTTAGTAGGCTTGAAATGAATTCGTGGTTAATGGGGAGCAGTGATGGGTTGGCAGAGGGGAGAGGCAGAGGGAGTTTGCGAGGAGAGAGTGTGGATAAGACGGGGCAGCAGAGTTAAGGATGGATTGGAGAGGAGCCTGAGGGTGCTAGCTGGGAGGCCACAGAGAAGGATGTTGCAGTAGTCTAGGCGGGAGATGACAAGGGCATGGAGCATTTTTGTGAGTGTCATAGTTGAGGAATGAGCGGATGCGAAGATGTTTTTCAGGTGGAGGACGGCAGGAAAGAGTGAGGTTTTGGATGTGTGGTTTGAAACGATAGAGCGGGAGTCGAGGATTACCCCAAGGCAGCGGACTTGCGGAACAGGTGAGAGTGTAGAGCCGTTTGACTGGATAGAGAGATTCAGGGGCTAAGGGTAGTGTTGGATGGTTGGAAAGATGCATTAGTTTGTTTCTCCCACATTTAGTGTTTAGTGGAGACGTAGGAGAAGGGGAAAAAAGGAAGGAGGAAATGGATGACAGACAGTTAGGGATCCTGGAGAGTAGAGAGGTGAATCTGGGCCGGAGATGTAAAGTTGGGTATCGTCAGCCATACAGGTGGTATTGAATGCCATGTGAGGGCTATGAGATGACCCAGGCCAAGAGTGTAAGAGAGAAGAGTAGAGGACCAGGACTGACCCCTGAGTGGACACCACATAGAGTGGCCGGGGGGAGGAGGTGGAGCGAGAATGAGAGACGCTGAATGTCCGATCCGGAGGTACGGGGAGATCCAGGAAAGGGTCAAGTCCCGTGATGCCGAGGGAGAAGAGGAACTTGTGAGCAGGAGAGGGGAGATGGTCGACAGTGTAACAGGCAGAGGCAGGAAGGTCTAAGAGGTGGAGCAACAGAGTAGTGGATGAGGCTTTTGGCAGGTTGAGTAGGTCATTGGTGCCTTGGTTAGGGCGGTTTCGGTTTAGAGTGGTGGGGTCGGGAAACAGATTGTAGTGGGTCTCAAGGAAGAGCGTTGGAGGAGAGGGTGGGAGGACAGCTGAAGATGGAAGTGTTGCTCGAGGAGTTTGGAAGCAAAAGGATAGCAGTGAGATGGGGCGATAGTTGGAAGAGAGAGGGGGTCAAGGGTTGTTTTTTTAAGGATTGGCATGATAGTAGCATGTTTTAAAGGCGGATGGAAGGGAAGATTGGCCAGAGGTATTGATAGGTTGATGTAGATGGGTGAGGGCTGGCGATGCTAGAAGCACTGAGGTCTGGATGAGGTGGGATGGCAGTGGGTCCAGACTACAGGTAGTGAGGTTGGATTTGGACAGTAGAGAGGAAAGGTTGTCATAAGTGACAGTGGGGAAGCAGGTTAAGGGGGAAGAGCAGTTTGCAAGAGTAGAGGAGGGTGGTGGGGACTGCGAAGCTAAAGCTTTCTCTGATGTGGTTGATCTTCTGGAGGACGTGAATGGCAAAGTCGTCTGCTGAAAGGAGGGATGGGGAGGAGGTGCTGGTGGGCGAAGGAGAGAGGTGAAGGTTTTGAATAATTGTCTGGGGTTGTGGGACAGGGGTCTAAGGGTCTTTAATCGAAAAATCCATTCTAATTCGCGTTTCTTAAGTAATGTCAAACGATCACCACTCCGTTTAGGTATCGGTACATGATCAATTATCATATAATTCAGATCACGTTCAGTGTGACCCAGTGATTAAGTGTGATGTTTTTAAAAGGTGGACTTGATACAAGGTGTGCTGCTTTTTTTCTTTTTTCTTTTATATATATATGTGTGTGTGTATATGTATGTGTATATGTGTATAAATATGTATAAATGCGTGTGAGTGTATGTGAATATCTTAGTGTGTGGCTGCACTGTTTTTGATGCGCCTTTTAAATGCAAATTTTACACACCAACATTTGTATCGAAAAAGCAATTACAGTGTTCCATTGTTTTCAGTGGGAATACAAACCAGCGTTCATATTGCCCTGTGGTCCTTCTCCAATAATACCATCAGATTATGATTACTTATCACCACCACATAGTGACTGAAAAATACCGCCACACCATGAGCACATGTCACCACCACATAGTGACTGAGTAATACCGCCACACCATGACCACATGTCACCACCACATAGTGACTGAGTAATACCGCCACACCATGACCACATATCACCAACACATAGTGACTGAATAATACCGCAACACCATGACCACATATCACCACCACATAGTGACGAACACATAGGGCCTCATGTATGAACCAGTTTAGGTCTAAAACTCACTTTTTTGCCCATAGGTTTCTATGGGCGAAAGAGTGAGTTTTAGACCTAAACAATTTCATACATGTGGCCCATAGTGACTGAATAATACCACGACACATATGACCACATATCACCACCGCATAGTGAAGGAATAATACCTCCATATTTTACTATTCTTGCTTATGGTGTTGATAATATTTAAATAGTTTGGGCTTTGATGGATGGAGAAAATAAACAATTATGTTTTTATTGCAGTTTTTTTGCCTACATTTTAAAAAATCTTATTTTTTACACTCTATAAAAGATGGCTGGAGAGGAGTGTGTAGTGCAGCTATATAGTTAGTTATCAACAGGCCAATGACATGGGATGATTATAGTACAGTATAGTTAGTATATGTAGTAGCTGGCGACATGATGAGGGGGATTTAGTGCAACAAAGTATATTTTATACTGTTTGTACAGTATAGTATCCTATACTGCACTAAATCCCTCTCATAATCGGCCTGCTAATATATTTACTGTACTGTGCTGCATTAAATTCCCCTATAAGCACAGTGATATTATGGTAGCAGGCAGGTGATGAGGTGCGTTAGTGCAGCACAATAAGTGTGCACTGTACTGTGCTGCACTAAATCCTCCAGCATCTGCCTGCTACTTTGAGGGGTGTTTAGTGCAGCAAAGTACTGTACAGTAACAGGCAGAAATGGGAATTTTAATTCAATGGCAGACAAACAAGGAGGTGAATTAGTGCAACACTGTTGACCTATACTCGGGAAGGCGATAGAAACTTCGGGAGGGGCAGAAGAAGAACTTAGAAGTCCTGTACTGCTATTCACTCACTATGTGGCAGCTATATGGAGCGTAAGGATGAACACTGAATGCTGGTAGCACAGAGGAGTTTTTCCTCCGGGGGTTATTGATCTGCGGGACAGAAAGGCAGAAAGCCTCCCCCAAAGCTGTCATCACATAAGCAGAAGTACGGCAATACTCCCCGAGTATTTCCAAACTCCTATAGAAATTAATAGGAGGAACAGCTGTAAGCACCACCCTCTCCATTCTCTGAGCTGGTCCATCCATAGGTTTCTACAAGCAGACCAGCAGCTGAGCGCAGAATAACGTTCATAAGTCGTTACAAAACCCTCTGATGATTGTGCACACAGGAAAACTTAAAAATATCTCTGTTTTCACTTGCTGCCTGGAGGGCCCCTATACTCATGGGTCAAACAAACCTAGCAACTGCCAAGGCCGGTAAGCGTAACCTCTGTTGTGGGTAAAATGTTTGAAGGTTTTCTCAGAGATGCTATCCTGGAGTATCTCACTGAAAATAAATGTATAACGCCGTTCCAGCATGGGTTCATGAAGGATCAGTCCTGTCAGACTAATCTTCTCTGAGCTTCTCTGAGGAGGTTAGTTCCAGACTGGATCGGGGTGAGGCACTGGATGTCATATATTTGGATTTTTCTAAAGCATTTGATACTGTGCCACATAAAAGGTTGATAAGTAAAATGAGAATGCTTGGACTGGGGGAAAATGTGTGCAAGTGGGTAAGCAACTGGCTCACTGATAGAAAACAAACGGTGGTAATTACGGTGCATACTCAGACTGGATCCCTGTTACTAGTGGGGACCACAGGGCTCAGTATTGGGCCCTATCCTCTTTAATATTTTCATAAATGATCTTACACATGGATTGCACAGTAGAATATCGATCTTTGCAGATGATACTAAGCTCTGTAAAAGAATCCACACAATGGAGGATAATATGTTATTACAAAGGGATCTGGATGAGTTGGAGACCTGGGCAGGGAAATGGCAGATGAGGTTTAACACTGATAAATGCAAGGTTATGCACATGGGGAGGAGAAATCCATTACATGATTACATGTTAAATGGAAAAACAATGGGTAAAAGTGACATGGAGAAGGACTTGGGAATCCTGGTGGACAGTAAACTTAACTGTAGCAGCCAGTGTCAGGCAGCAGCTGCCAAGGCTAATAGGATCATGGGGTGTATTAAAAGGGACACAGAGGCACTTGGATTAGATTACAATTATTCTCCATATATACAAGTCACTGGTTCAGACCAACCAAATTGAATATTGTGTACAGTTTTGGGGACACCAGTGCTCAGGGAATTGACATTGTAGCGATTGAACATGTACATACAGGCGGCAACAAATAATTAAAGGGACTGGGTGGACTTCAATTACCCAGAAAGCAATTTGTGATTGGCGGTTATTTAGTTTAGAGGATAAGACGGCTTTGCGGGGGGTACCATAATAAATACGTTGTCAATATATTAAGGGCCAATTAGAGACTCGCTAAAAGATTTATTTTACCCAGGACGGTATCTAGAACAGGGGCGTCATATACGTCTGAGGAAAGAAGGTATCTACTTAAACATAGAACGGGATTCTATACGTTAGTGCAAGTGAGCTGTGGAATTCTCTGCCAGAGGATCTTGTCAGGGTGATTCACCTAACAGAGTTAAAAATATTGGTTTGGGTACATTTCTGGAGCTTAATAATTTATAACAAGTTATTAGTGACATGGTACTTTGGAGAAGGGTCTGGATACATTTATAGATGGAATAATAGAAACTGGGTTCTAGTGACCGGGATTCTGGAGAGGTTTCTGGATTACAATTTCTAGAGTAATAAATTTTACATGATAGTGGTCCAGGAATTCTGGAGAAGGAGGTCTGGATACCTTTCTTGACTGCCTAATCAATACTAACAAGTTATAGTGTCCAGGATTCTGGAGTAGGGTCTGGGATAACCATTCTAGGATATAATAATATAACAAAGTTATAGTGGACCGGGGATTCTGGAGTAGGAGTATCGGACGCACATCTTCTTCTGTTATAATATAACATGTTAATAGTGACCAGGATTCTGGACGAAGGGTCTGGATAATTTTTCGATGTTATAATATATACAAGTTAAGTTGATCAGGTTTTGGAGAAGTTCTGGTACAATTTCTAGATGTAATAATATAAAGGTTATTTGACCAGGATTTCTGGAGATGGGGTCTGATACATTTTTGATGTAATAATATGATACAGGTTCTAGTGACGGGATTCTGCGAGAATGGTTCGCCTGGATTACATTTCTAGATGTAATATACTAACAAAGTTATTGCTGACCAGGATTCTGGAGATGGGTCTGGATACATTTCTAGATGTAAATTAATATAAACTAGTTAAGTGACCAGGATTCTGGAGAAGGATCTGGATACATTTCTATGAATGGTTAATCCAAATATAACAAGTTTTAGTGAAAGGGGATTTCTGGGCAAGAAGGGTAATGGAGACATTTCTAGAGTAATCAACTTAGAACTAGTTATTGTGTCCGGTTTCTGGAGATGGTTCTGGAAATACATTTTCTAGTTGTAATAAAGAACAGGTTCTTGTCGACCGGGTTCTGGAAGAAGGTTATGGATATTTTCTTGTATGTAATAAGATATCACGTTATATTGACCAGGAATCTGGAAGAAGGGTCTGGATTACATTTCTAGATGAATAATATAACAAGTTACTCAGTGACCAGGATTCTGGAAGAAGGGTCTGGATACATCTAGATGTAATAATAGGAACAAGTTATAGTGACCGGGATTCTGGAGAAGGGTCTGGAGACATTTTAGATGTAATATAGAACAGTGTTTATGTGTCCAGGATTCTGGAGAAGGTTCTGGTTATCATTTCTAGATGTTCTAATAGTACAAGTTATAGTGACCAGGAATCTGGAGAAGGGTCTGGATACATTTATAGAATTATAAAAAAAAAAAATAAAAAAAAAAAAATGTAATAATAGTACAAGTCTCTATTGATCCGGGATTTGGTGAAGGGTCTGGTTAACATATTTATTGATGTAATAATACAACAAGTTATTGTTGACCAGGTTTCTGGATGTTGGGTCTGGATTCATTTCATTGATGTTCTATTAGTTTACAAGTTTTTTGCACCAGGTTTCTGGTGAAGTGTTGGATGCATTTCTAGATGTTTCTATGAACCAAGTTTTAGTGTACCGGCTTCTGGAGGAATGGGTCGTGATCCAGGGATTTATTATGATGCCAGATGGAGGCGGGGAAGGATAATTTTTTCCCGAAAAATTAGGACATATTGGCTTCTACCTCATGGGGGGTTTTTTGCCTTCTTGAGATCAACACTTTTGCATTTTAGGCTGATTCTGGATGGACGTCTGTCTTTTTTCGGCCTAACAAACTATGTAACTATCCTCACGAGGCAGAAAGGCAAAGAAAGAGAGGCAAAATGCAGAACATAAAGTAGCTGTAGGGTGAGTCCCTAAAATAAACCTCTACCAAGTGGGTCCAGAAATAACTCAACTGGTGGGCCCCTATAGTCAACTTCACCTGTGGGCCCTAAGCACCCCAGTCCGACACTGAGCTGAGTGACATGTGAAGGACAGAATGGGTAACTGTCTGAGGAACGGAGCTTGATAGAGACGATTTAGCTGAAATTTGGGGCTCTCCACAATGGGGAGTAGTTTATACTGTCTTTAGGGGGCAACAGTTGGGAATACAGGGTAAAGTCGAACTCCTTGTGAATGCCCCATGGGTTAAAGTGTGTGTGTGACCACACTAATGACCACTGCTAGTAGCCCTTGTGTGGCAAAGGAGGCTCTAATGCTGGCACCCTTCCACATCAAGAGAGAGGTCGCTGAGGGACCGAGAGTTGTGTAGCAGACCTGTTACAGAAAAGAGACTGCTGAGTTCAAGAGAGAGGAATTGCCAAGGGAGCAATTGGTCTATTCTTAAACTCTACTTTGCTATAGAGCGCCGTGCTTAATGACTGTCTACCTGTGAAGTGTAACGAGCTATTGGTTTGGTGCCGTGAGTAAAGCCTGCAACACCCAACTGAGAAGTCTCTGGGGTTATTCCAGCGCCGGTGCACTACACATCCCAGTAAGCCCACACTAGTAGGCTTGACATCCACATACACATGCTGCATCACACGGGGGGGGCACCTGCCAGACCCCTGCCTGGTCCTCCTCCTGCCTTTCAGGAAAACCCCTCTAATGTCCCTCCCTTACATCAGCAGCTGTGTGGACTCTCCCAAATCACTTACCATGCATGGAAGTCACAGTGTAACATACACTCACCGGCCACTTTATTAGGTACACCATGCTAGTAACGGGTTGGACCCCCTTTTGCCATTCAGAACTGCCCTCAATTCTTCGTGGCATTGATATTCCACAAGGTGTGCAACAATGGCAATTGGTACCAAGGGCCCAAAGGTGCCAAGAAAATATTCCCCACACCATGGACACCACCACCTCCAGACTGAACCGTTGATACAATGCTGGAGGATCCATGCTTTTATGTTGTTGACTCCTTATTCTGACCCTACCTTCCGATTGTAGCAGCTGAATATCGAAGACTCTATACAGATACAGGCTAAGTTTTTCCAATCTTCTTACGGTCCATTCCGATGTGCTTGGGCAATATTTGGGAGCCTCTGTTTCCTGTTTTTAGCTGAAAGGAGTGGCTCCGGTGTGGTCCTTATGCTGCGGTAGCCCAATCGGCCTCTAAGTTGGCCGTTACTGTGCGTTCAGAGTTGCTCTCTGCCTACCTTGGTTCGTAACGGCGTGGCTATTTGAGTCCAACTGTTGCCTTCTTCAGCTCGAACCAGTCTGACCATTCTCCTTTGACCTCTGGCATCAACATGGCTTTTCCGCCCTACTAGGACTGCCGCTCACTGGATGTTTTTTCTCTTTTTCGGACCTTTCTCTGTAATCACCTAGAGATGGTTGTGGTAGAAAAATCCAGGTGTCAGAGTGTTCTGAAATTTACTCAGACAGCCTTCTGGCTCCAAAATCATGCCTTGTTCAAAGGCACTCAAATCACATTTTTCCCCATAATGATGCTTCGGTCTTGACACTGCAGGAGGATTGTCTTGACCATGTCTACATGCCTATTATGCACTGAGTTGCGCCAATGATGATTGGCGATTAGTATATTAAGTGTTATACGAGAAGTTCGGACAGGTGTACCTAATTAAGTGCCGTGTGAGTGTTATATCTCAGTAATAGACACCAGATGGCGCCATTGTACCACATGTGATCATACGCTCTGGTCCCTTCATCCACTTATGTCTTGAAATGTTGGCAGGCTGGGTTTTTTATTATGGCTTGATTCGGTTTACAGGTGTGCTGCAGGTACATATGGCCACGTGTCCATGAGCAATTGGGGTCAATCATCTGCATAATTACTTATACGTGTCCCGGAATGGTTAGTTAGATGGTTCCATAGACTTTAATGGGAAAATATTAGCCAAAACAGGCTCCTCCATGGGGGCTGCTATACGAGGTTTGCATTAGTGTCCATGTGCCTGAGGCCACACCTCATTGGCACAGAGGTTCAGCATCTCCACCTGTATTGTCCCATAGAGGGTTTATCTGGGATTGTGGGTGTCGCTGCATCATCCGACATCGTCATAACTCACTATAATCATTACCATCTGAATAGGAAAGAGTTAAATGTTGTATAATAAATTACTGTAATATAAACGACACTGAAAAACCTAGTAGAAGAGTGAAGAAATCAGGCGATACCTTTTAGAGGCACTAATGAGTATATTTGATGGTAAGCTTTCGAGAGAACTAGCTCCTTCACGTCAGACATGGTTGATATACAAGAAATTGAAATATTTCAAAGGCTTTTATACACACGAAGACATGGACCTTCAAGGATCTTAGAATTCTTAATACGTAACAAAATGCAATATAAGCAAACCAAGTCATTTACACAGGTCAAACTTTTAAACTATTCTGGAAACCTTGTGAGAGCATGTACCTGCAGGGGTCAGTAAATATGCCGTCTTATCTCACAGCCATCACGTGTATTTTGTGGCCCAATCTACTGTTCACATATAGTTGGACCATGAAGCTGGATGGATAATTTAACCAATTGGCAGAGGTCTGAAATTTTTGCTTTCATTTAAATTCCATCCTTGCTCTCCTCCTGGTCTTAAAAAGTGTCACCAATTTAAAACCACAATTATCTGATCTTCAATAGAGTGCGTCCCTCTATGGAGAAAGGGTTGTGCCACTGGAAGATCAGTTTACTGTTTATATAGTGAATCTGATGGGAATTCATTCGTGGACTGAGTCTCTGCCCTGTTTCCCCACATTAAGGGCTGTGATGGGACATTGCGAACTACTTAATCAGTTACTCCATCATTTGCTAGACCGCAGGAGAAATAGTCACCCTTAATTCTGTGCACTGCTGGGACTGTGGGACAGGTACACTCGTCAGCAGTGATGGATGTGACTGCAGGTCTTGCTACCTGTTTTGCAGCCAGGGTGAGGTGCCCCATTTTCAGTTGGGGCCTTCAGGGCCGACTCCGGCATATAATGCGCCGCAGGGTATGGGTAGGTTGCCGAAAAGGAGAGAGTGGGGGGACTGGGCTATATGGTCGTTGAGTCTTTTATCTATATGTAGCACAGGGTGAAGTTCCTTGGCAATCTTTGTAGGTCGCCTGCTGTCGGGTGTAGGTTACAACTAGGGCCTACTCGGTCTTCCTTCTGGGTCTCTTTATATGTGGAGCAGAGAGGTCTCTGTTGATGGCGCAGCATTTTGCTGTTTAGATTGTCCGTCACTTTTGGCCATGTATCCCAATTGGAGACAATGTCTGTCCTTGAATGTCCAGGGAGGTGTTTGTCCCAGGTCTGTCGTGTTGGAGCAAATACGATTTAACGAATAGCATGGCTGTAGTTAATGGATGGTACCGTATAGCCTGGCTGTTATAATGAGATATGTCCGTATAGCCTGGCTGTATCTTATGGATTGCTTTGTGTGTTTGGGGTGGATCTGTCATTCACCTGAGAGTAGGCCGTTCTGTCTCGTGTGTTTTGTGTCCCAACTGATGTGAGTATGCCGGTGTTACTTTGTTGTGTATCTGTAGTATCCAAGTATGTGGATATTATGCACTCTCTGAATATGTAAGTTGAGGTTGATGTGTGGGGTGGAGTTATTGAAGTCATTATGGGGAATTGGGAATTCAGGGCCTTCACTCGCCCCGCAGTCCAGATACAACTGATTTCTCATCGTTGTAACGGAGGTACTTCTATGGGTTTGGTGGGCATGTGGATATAGATACGCTCCTTCCCATAGTTCAGCATTAAGACGGTTTGCTTACTGGGGCGCCACATCGGGACCCCAGTTGATGTCCCGCCTTCGCTGTTGTTATTGGGCCTCTCCACATATTGTTATTTAGTTGCTGGCAGAGTCTGAAACTGTATGAGCTTGTGTTATTGGTTTTGTGGTGAGGTTTAGTTTCTCCAGGTGTGTCGACATGCTGCAACAACTCCATCCTTGTGGGGTATGTTTGTATACAAGCGATTCTACATCCATGGTTGCCAAAATGGTGCCCTGAAAAACCTAAAAATATTAGGAGTCCACATGGAATAATCCTGAAAAAGATTCTCCAAGAAAATTTTAATGTAGTGTCCAAGAAAAGCTGCTGCTGACAGTGTGGTTAACTACACCACCCCTGTAATACGAACAGACCCCCCTCCCCCCCCCCCCCCCCATACCTTTGCCAACTTCCCATAGCAAAACCCACCCCCCCCCCCCCCCCCACCCCCCCCCCCCCCCCAGTGTGTTAGATGTGAAAAGCAGGGTGTGACAGGAAATCAAATTTGCATGTACACGCCCTCATTGTTGGCTGTGCCACGCCACTTACAAAAAAAGCCACACACACTCCGGACCTAACTGCATAACGGCCTTTGGACAAAGGGAAAGGACCAGGTTGATGCCCTTATAGCCAGGGAGTCGAGACCACCCATAAACAGTAGTGCAACCGTATCAGGCCTGGTTGATGCCCACCTTGTAGGCCAAGGTAGATGACACTGGTTGTCAAGGAGATGCCCATTGTAGCCAGGATAGATTGACCCCCTCTATGTAAGGTTGTTGCCACCTTTGTATTGGGCTGGTAGATGCCCCCCTTTTTTTGCCAGTTATTGCACCCATTTGTTTGCCAGGTAGGTGACCCCATTTGTTTGCCCAGGTTTGTTGACCCCTGTTAGTTTGCATGGTAGTTGGCCCCCTTGTGTAGAAGGTGTGCCCATTTGTTAGCCAGGTTGTTTGCCACACTTTGGTAGCCAGGTTGGTGCCACCCTTTAGTAGCCAGGTTAGTTGCCACCCTTTGTAGCCGGTAGTTAGACCCCCTTTCGTTTAGCAGGTAGCTTGCCCCTTTGGTAGCCTGGATCTAGTTGACCTTCTAGTAGCAGGTAGAAGCCCCCATTAGCCTGTCAGTGACCCCTTAGTTAATTAAAGGTTAAATTAATAAAAGCACTTACCTCAACCAGGCTCCTGCTGCTCCGAACATCTACCGGATGAACAGACTCAGCGTTGCAGGGGGAGGTGAGTGCTGCCGCACGTCACACCCCCTGCGCGCTTTTCTTGTATCGTACAGCGCACAACGGACGGCGATATACATACAGGGGGGTGAAGGAGGAGGGGAAGATCCCTCACTGCCTTCTCCCCTGCTCAGTGAGAGTCTCCGGAATAAATGTGCCCATTGAGCTCAAGCCCTTCTTGTTGGTGTGCCACGGCCCCTTCAAAGCCACACCATCTACCTAACTGCTTAACGGCTTTGGAAGAAAGCCTGGTAGATGACCTTACTAGCCTGGTAGTAGCCCCATAAAACAAGGTTAGTGCTCATTTACAGGCTGGTTGAGCACCTTTGTAGCCATTTAGAGGCCCCCTTTGTAGCCAGGTAGTTGCATCCATCTGTGCCAGGTAAATGCACCCCTGGTTAGCCCAGTTAGATGCCACCATTGGTTTGCGGTTCGTTCGCACCCCATTTGTTAGACAGGTATGTTGCCCCCCTTTGTTTGCTGGTAGACACCAACCATTTGTTAGCCAGAGTTGTGCCCCCCTTTGTTGATAGGTAGTGGCCACCATTTGGTAGACAGCGTAGTGCTCCCCTTTTGTTAGCCAGGTTGAGCCCACCATTTGTTTGACCAGGTTGTGCCACCCTTTGGTGCACTGGTTGCTTGCCACCTGGTGTTGCTAGGTTGCTTGCCCCCTTGTTGTCAGGTTGTTGCCCCCTTTGTTAGATAAGGTTGAACCCCATTTGTTTGCCAGGTTGTGACCCACCTTTGCTCGGCCATGGTTGTGCCCCAGTGTAGCCAGGTTGTGCCCCCTTTCGATTAGCCATGGTTAGTGCCCAACTTTGTTGCCAGGTTGTATGCCCCCATTGGTTTGACAGTAGTGCCCCTTTGTTGCCAAGGTAGTGCCCCCATTTTGGTTGCCATGGTAGTGCCCCCGTTGGTAGCCATGGTAGTGCCCCCGTTGTTGACTGGTGGGATCCCCCCCATTTGATAGCCAGGTAGTCGCCCTCTTTGTTGCAGGTTGAGTGACCCAATTTGGTAGACCAGGTACGTGCCCACCTTTGATTGCCAGCGTTGTGCCCACTTTGTTGGCTTGGTAGGGTGACCCCTTTGTAGTCAAGGTTGTTGACCCCTTTGTTCCGCCTGGTAGAATCCCCCATTTGGTAGCCAGGTTGTGACACCTTGTTAGCCTGGTAGTGCCCACCTTTTCGTAGCCAGGTAGTGCCCCCTGTGTTGCCCAGGTTGTGGCCCACATTTGTTAGCCTGGTTAGGTGCCCCCTTTGTTGTTGGTGTGTTGCCCCCATTGGGTGCCAGGTTGTGCCCCCTATTTGTTGCAGGTAGTGCCCACTTTGTTATAGGTAGTTGCCACCTGTGTAGTCAGGTTCGTTGCCAACTGTGTAGCCAGGTTGATCACCCCATTTGTTAGCCAGGTAGTGCCCTCCTGTGTACGGCCAGGTTGGGCCACCACATTTGTTAGACAGGTAGTGCATCTATTGTTAGCCAAGGTAGGCAACCCATGGGGGTGCTGGTTGTGCCCCCGGTGTTAGCCTGGGTGTGTTCAACATTTTGTGATGATGGTTTGTGCCCCATTTGGGTGCCAGGTAGGGCCACAGTTGTTGCCATGGTTGCCCCCCCACTTTTTTTTCGACTGGTGAGGCCCCCCATTTGTTAGACTAGGTGTAGTGCTCCAACCTTTGTTGCTAGCGTGATCCCCATTTGTTTGGCAGGTTGTGCCCCCCTTTGTTGCCTAGGTAGTGCCCACATTTGTTAGCACAGGTTGTGCCCCCTGTGTTAGCCAGGTAGGGACCCCTGTGTTGCAAGGTGTTTACCCCCAGTTGTTAGCCAGGTAGTGCCCCATTTGTTGCCAGATTGTGACCCATTTGGCTTAGCCAGGTAGTGCCCCGGTGGTGCATATAGTAAATGCCCCCTGTGTTGCTAGGTAGTGCCCCCTGTGAAGTCATGGGAGTGGACCACTTTGGTTTTCGCAGGTGGAAGTTACCCCCTGGGGTTGAAGATGGGTGTGCACCCCTTTGTTGCACTGGTTAGTGCCCACTTTTGTTTAGCCCTGGTGGTTGTGACCCCCGTGGAGTGTCGCCTGGGTGAGGCCCCCCTTTCGTTGCCAGGTGGGATGCGCCCCATGTGTTCCCAGGTTGGTGCCCCCATTTGTTGCCAGGTTAAGTGCACCCCATTTGTGATGCCAGGTTGTGCCCACTTGGCTGTTGCCAGGTTTGTATCCCAACTTTGTGGCTGGTGTTGCCACATGTTGTTTGCAAGGTAGTGCACCCATTTTGAAGCCAGTTAGTTTGGCCCCTCCCTTTGTTGCATGGGCTGGGCCCCAGGTGCATGACAGGCGAGTCGGCACCCTTGGCCCTTGCCTTGGGTAGCCCCCCCCCTTTTTTGAATGGTTTGGCAAACCATTTGTTAGACAGGGCGGGCACCCCGCGGGGGGACAGGTGGGATGCCCCCATTTGTTTGGCTGGTATGTGCCCCCACTTTCGGTTGCTGGGTCCGTGCCCCCCTAGGGGGTGACCTGGGTGAGAAAACGGGGCGGTTGCCAGGGTGTCAGTGCCCCCTGTTTTGCCTGGTTGTTTCACCCTTTTGTGGAGCCTGGGAGTGCCACCGTGGTGGACAGTTGTGTGCCCCTTGTGTTAGCCAGCGTTGCTGCCACCGGTGTGGCCAAGTATATGCCCCCTGTTGTTGCTAGGTAGTTGCCCCACCCTGTGAAGTAAGGTAGTTGCACCCTTTGTTAGCCTGGTGTTGTATCCACCATACGTGTAGCCAGGGGAGTGCCACCCGCCCTTTGTTGCAAGCGGAGTGCCCCCTTTTGTATAGCCATGGTTGTGCCCACGTGGGATTGAGCCAGGGTGGTCCCAATTTGGTTGCATTGGTGTTGCCCCATTTTGTGTGCCAGGTTGTGCTCCCTTTTTTGTAAAAAGTTTAGTGCCCAATGTGGTGCCAGGTAGTTGGCCCTTGTTGCCAGGGGAGTCCCTTTGGGTGAGACTGGGAGACATGAAACATTGGGGCACAAAGGTGTGCAAACAGCGGGGATGCAAGGTTAGTGCCCCGTGTTGTGGGTGCCTGGTGTGCTCCCCGTGGGTGACACGGCCGTTCGCAAAATGGGGTGCAGCCTGGGGCGTGTGAAACCACGCTGGGGACATGGTTGGGCCAACTGTGCCGTGCGAGGTTTGTCGGCCCACATTGGTTGGCAGGTAGTTTGCACACACGGGGGAGCCATGGTTGGGATTTCCCACAGGGGAGGGTGACTGTGATGTGCACCCGCGGTGGGGCCAGGGTTGTGAAGCTGTGTTGCCTGGTTGTGCTCCCCTGTGCGTTTGCCTGTGTGTGCCCCCACATGTGTTGCAATGGTTGGCCCCCTGTGTTGCTGAGGGAGTCTGCCCAACTTTGTCTGTCAGACTAGTTGCCCCACCTTTGTGTGCCTGGTAGTATCCCCCCTGTTGTGCTGCCTGGTACGTGCACCCATTTCTGGCCAGGTAGTTCGCCGCCTTTTGTTAGCCCAGGTTGTGCTATCTTTAGGTTTAGCCAGGTTTCTGGGCCCCCCTGTGATAGCCGGGTTTTGCCACCTGTGGGTTGCCTGGGTGAGTGCCCACTCGGTGGGTAGACTGGTTGTGATCCCGGGGTCGGCAAGGACGTGCCCCCATGTGGTTTATCCAGGGAAGGCGACAACGGTGTTGCCTGGGTGCCCCACCCCTGGTGGGGGCAAGGTGATGCCACCACTGTTGTTAGCCATGGTTGTGCCCCCTTGAGTGCACCAGGTGTTGCCCCCTTTTGCTGTAGCACTGGTTGTGAACCCTTGGTGGCATCGGGTGGTCGGCCCACTTGTAGGTGAATGGGTGTGAAACACGGTGGTGACTGGGTGGGCACCAATTGGTTATGCCGAGGTGTATGAACTCATTTTGTTAGCCAGGTAGTTGCACAATGCTGGTGAATGGTAGTTACAAAATTGGTGTTGAATGCGGTGGGGACCCAACTTTGCGTGAGCCCAAGGGTGGGACCCCCCCTTTGTGGCTAGGTTGGGGCACCGTTGGAAGGTCATGGTAGTTGCAACCTTGGTTTAAGCTGGGTTGATGTATTAAACCATTTGTTAGCCAAGGTTGTGCAACACACTTGGTTGCCCTGGTGTAGTGCCCAACATGGGGTAGCAAAGTAGTGCCCCCGTTGTTGACAGGTAGTTGCCCCCTTTGTTGCCACGGTGGTGCCCCATTTTATATCCAGGTATTTCCCCCAATATAAACTCCCAACCCCCCCCCCCCACCTTCCCACTATCCCACACCCCGCCCCTCCCCCCTCCCCTCCCCTCCCCGGACAGTTAATGCCTTCCCAACCACGCCCCCCGCCCCCTCACCCACTCTGTTGCCCACCCCCACGCATGCAGAGCCCCGCCTCTATAGCTAATATAGAAATTAAAAATAAATACAAATTCCAGCTTTACCTCACAGGCTCCGCCTGACAGCATCAATCCAAGAATGCTAAGCGTTTGGTCCGAATGTTCGTACTGGAGTACTTATGCGTCAAAGGGGGCCGATTCCCGTTGTTGCAGACGGCGTGTACTACCCCTGTGACCGTCTGTCGTTGGGATGTACAGCGACCCAGGGCCGGTTTCATCAGGGAGTAGGAGGGAGAGCTTCCTGGAGAGCACGATCCCTCCTGCCTCCTTCCTGCATGTAAGTGAAGTGCACGGGCGGGTGACGTGGAAGCTGCGGCCGCTTCACCCCGCCACATTCTGTAGCTAGCGGCCCGTCGGCCCAGAGTAGCGCACCAGCGATACTCTTGCGCACGCGGTAATTTGAAATGAACCCGCCGCTGCCTGCTGGGCGGGAGGAATGCCACTCTGCGGGGTGGACGGGGGGGACCCCACGATTAGCCGGGACCCCCCCCCCGCCCAAAATCTGCCTCGAGAGTGGCACATGTATGCCATATTTGGTAGATAGCCTGTGTACTAAGTACTATGTCACTGTCTGTGTAGTACACTCTGACTCTTGTGGACTGCATTCAGTTGATGACGTCTCTGACGTGTGCGGTGTCCTGGTCCTGTTGTTCTTGCATCTCAGATCCTGTGTCCCACGCTTCTTGACGTTCTCCGCGTCCTGGGATTTTGTCTCATATTTTCTTTATTTTTCCTGACTTTCCTGCACCTCAACTCCACTGCCCCCCTGGCTACTATGGGAGGTCAATTTTGCGCAGGCAGGCGTATAGTTAGACTATTTGAGGGACCATGCTTATGGCAGGCTTTAGGGTAGGCAATTGTGTCCCCTTTTAGGCTGGCAGTGGTTTTGGTAGTATTCGGGACCTCTGGTAGACTGGGGCTTTTGGTGATGCTATTGGGGCAATTTTGGTTTGCTGTATGCAGGGTTTAGGTGCGTTTGGCGCCCCATTGTTAGTTGTCAGGCTCGGCGGCTGGGGAGGCCTTTTTTAGTTTCCCCCTGCGACCTTCTTGTCTTTCCCCCATGCCTTGCACCTAGTGTACACCCTAGACTGCATTTTTATTCCAACATGAAGGCCGGGTTTCCAATCAGCCGACAGTGTGTGACCCACCTACACGGACGTGTGTCGTACCCCCGGAAGGCACAGTGAGGTTCCACAAGGGCCTGGGTTGTGTAGGCTAGGGCACGAATGTGTGAAACACTGACGGAAGTCGTGGGTCACCCCCATGAAGGCACTTCGTTATGCTCGCATCTCTGTCTGCATTCATTGGGACCTCCTGATTGCCGTACTCGTATTCGTAGATATTCGACTCTTATGTTCTGTCTTCACCGGGAATCGGCAGGAAGCAGAGCTACTGATTGGTTGGCCTCGCAATCCACCTGCCTGTATAGAGTACCCTTGTCTAGCGTTTCCACTTCCTGCAATAATGTTACACCACCTGAACGGCATAGTGTGTGCACCCCTAAGCCGGCTATGTTGCACCACCTCCTTGGCTATCCTTTGTAGGCCCACCTAAAGCTGCCGATAGAGCCCCTTCCGTGCCGCCCATATAGCCTGCGGGTTGTGCACACAGATTTCCTACGTTTGATGGCACACTTCAGTCTGTGACTGTTACCGGTATGACCGGCGGGTCATTATGTGTGGGGGTAACGTGTGAGATACCACGTTTCAGGAACCGTACCGTAGAACTGTGGTGGGCCAACTTTTGACATGCCTGAACCAACGGGCGTACGGGTTCGGAGAAGTGTGCTAAGTTTACACGGCCGGGTTAAGTGGGAGTTCACCCATAGCAGAACTTTACCGTCTGCGAATACCTTTTATGGAACACGTGAGCTGTACTTATGCCGGCCTGCCTTGTGGGGCACCCGTGTGAACCTGTTGTGTCCGTCCGGTGTTACCTTAGGTGGCCCTCCTTCGTGAAGTGAGTAAGGGGGGAACTCCTTCTGCAGTACGGTCGGAGCCCTCAGTCGGGTTTCGTCCGTCCCTGAGTGGCCGTTTGTAGTGAAACGTCACGTGGGAAGATTCGAGTCCGTACGGTGCCGTCACGTACGTTGGGTCATAAGGAGTTCTTTCAGGCACGTTCCTACGAAAGTTGGGCCGTTGTCGGACGTAATTGTTTTGCACGTGAGTTCCTTCCTTCCTCAGGGTCGATTCGATCCTTATCTTTGCGTGGACTCTTCCTGTATACTCTGTTCCTCCCTCTAGTTACTGGGGAATCTATAGTTATGGACTGGTACCCGTATCCCTCCCCTGGGATGTTTGTTTAGAGGGGAGGGGGCAGGGAGTTGTGCGGTGCTGGTTATATGTGTGGTTTCTAAGATAGTTGTGACTAATCTGCAGGGATGAGTGGTGGCTCAGGGAGTCGTCTTCTTGACGGTGTGGACCGACGATGCAGAGCTAAAGGGGTTAGCAACGTCACTTAGTAGAGATACGTATCCTGGGGAGTCACCATGAGGTAATATGCTCGGTTATCAATCTTATATTGTCTGGGATAGCGGTGTTTTCTGGTTTCTGCCTCGATATGGTCACTGTTAGGTGGGATTTACTGTATTACAGTGCCCTGTGGGTCAGTGGTGTGCTTACCACGAATAGGGTCTACTGTATGGAGGGGTATATTCATCGCTGTTGTGTGTGGTTTCAGGGGTTCCTTCCACCGAGAGGGTCTCGGGATGGTGGGTTGTGTCTGGCGGGGTGAGGAGGGGGTTACTAAGTGATGTTCTCAGTGAGAGGGCAGAGGGTGTGTGGGGATTATCGTATGGGGGGTGGGGGTAGCGGGGGTATAGGGGTCGATAGCATAGTGTGGGGGGATAGGGTTGGGTGGATGGGGTGGGTTGAGGGTGGGATGGTTGTGGTGATTGGGATGCTTGTTGATTTGAGAGCGCGACGGGGAACGAAGAAGCCGGGGTGTGGGGGGCGGTGTAGTGTGGTAAAGTGTCGAGGTAGGTTAGTTTTGGTATTTAAAGGTTGTTTAGTCTGGGTCTTCTTGTGTGGGGGTTAGGAGTCAAAGGTTTTCACAGGTGCACTACTAACTGTTTGTTTCCCTCGTTTACAGTGACCCTTTTAGTGTTGTGTGGGTTAATCTGTCATCTTCTGACGGGTTTTGGTACGTTCTGTCAAGTGTTCCAGTTTGTCGGTAGTAAGGTGTTTGTAATTTAACACCAGTCTGAAGATCAACTTGGCTTAGGCTTCCTTGGTGGTCAATAAGCGTATGTATGTTTTCTTTGGACTCCATATATGTTGGTCCAGTAGTCGCGTAAGACACCATTATTGTTGACTCCGATGGGCATAGCGATTAGTACTGTTTTTTACCTCCTTAACAGTGACCAGTTAGTGCGCCCAGTGCAAGAGTTACCCATGGCTGTCATCATGGTCGTGCACATGTACATGAGTGCGTTGGGTTGTATACACTGTGCTGTTGTACTTTTACTGTGTCAGTGTTTCTAAGGCTGTAGTGTTCTCTGTACGTTGTCGTGTTTGGTCTATCCACCTTTTGCTCTGGTTCCATTACGGTCCCACACCCCACTCATCGTCTGGTTGGTCCGAGTATCTCCAACATACAGCTAGTGGTCGTTCGGTGCAACCTCTCTGCCCTGCTGTTTTGGTCTCATTGTTGCGAGAGATGACGTATAGGGGTGGACTGCTCATCGCTATACCGGACCAATCACGACAAGTGTCTTTTCACCCAGGGGGTGGCGGATGAGGCGGGGTACATGGCCTTAGCTCTAGAGGCCCTATCTAGAGGGGAGGAACACCCCCCCCCCCCCCCCCGCCGCCCCCCCCCCCCCCCCCACCCCCCCCCCCCCCCCCCCCCCCGCCCCCGCCCCCCATTCTGGTATAAGGTGTCCCATTAGATAGGTTTGTTCGGCCCTAGGTAGGTAGGTTTAGTAGGCTTTAGGGTAGGCAGTATAATAGGCCCTATGTAGGTAGGTAGGACAGTTGTTAGGCAGGTGTCAATTAGGTAGGTAGGCCTACTAGGTAGGGGTAGATTGGCACTAGGTTAGGCAGTAGAGTTCGTAGTTTTTTGGCCTCAGAGGTAGGTAGGTCATACAGTAGGTGGACCCAGGTAGGGCTGTAGGAGGGCCCCAGGTAGCTATGCTATTTGGTGGGGCACCCATACATAGGTAGCACAGGTAGGTAAATAGGCAATAGGGGGCCCCATATAGGCAGGCTTGCTTGTTAGGCTAGGTTCCTTTTAGGGGCTCATATAGGTAGGATGTAGAGTTTAGGTTAGACTGCATGGGGCCGGCGGCTATAAATAAGGTAGACAGGGGATGGGGTTTTTTAGGTAGCTATAGGGAGCCATAAAGGTAGACAGGGTGTTAGGTGGGAGGCTATAGGAGCCTTTTAGGTAGGGTAGGCAGGGTGTTAGGTAGCTTTAGGGGATTACCATTTAGTAGAACAGGCAGGCTCTGGGGCAGGCTTTGTTGGTTGGCACAGCTTTAGGGTGGTATTTTATAGGGGATATATTCTAGCAGGTTTAGGGCGGGCTCCAACTTTGGGCTTTTGGGTTTTATTGGCAACTTGGGGGGGGCTACATAGGTACCCCTTGGAGGGGGCTACATGGCAGGGCTTAGGGGGGCATATGGGGCAGGGGGGGGGGATTTTTAAAAGGGCGGGTTTGGGGGATATAAAGGGGGCTGGGGGCTTTAAATAGGCGGGCAGGGGGTATATATGGGAAAGGTTTGGGGTACATAAGGCAGACGGAGGCATATATGGGCGGGCCCCGGGGGGTTAAATAAAAAAGGCAGGCTGGGGGGATATAAGGCTTGAAGTATATATGGGCAGGCGGGGGGGGATTTTATAGGCAGGAAAGGGGGTATATAAAAGGCCCGGGGTGGGGGGATTTTAAAAAGGCGGCGGGGGTTAAAAGGGCAGGCTGGGGGGATATATACAGGCTGGGGGTAAAAGGGGGGCCCAGGGGGGTATATTTGGGTAGGCTGGGGGTTTATATATATACCCTACCCTAAAGCCTGCCTGTCTACTTATATGGGGCCCTTACTCCCCCAAAAAACCCTGTGACCAAACCTATAGGCCCCTATACCCCCTTAACCCCTGTCTACCCTGTATGGCTCCCTATAGCTCCCTTAAACCCTGCCTCCCAAATTTTGGGGGAACTCTATTGCCAAACCTTTAAACCTTCCCCTATCGGGGGCCCCATATAGCCTATCTATCCCCTCCCCTGCCAAAATTGGACCCCATATAGCCGGGGGGGCCGGATGAGGGGGTGGAAAAGTCAGGATAATAAGATATTTGTGTCAAAATCTCCAGGGTGGGGAGACGTAAAGATGGGGACGGGAAACCGGATGCAGAACAAAAGGGAAAGTCAACGACTCGTCAAGCCGCACCTGTGGTCACAAGATGTAACAAACACTGTAGTGAAAAGGTCTGTTTTAACTGCTATTACCCCCTTTTGGGGCCATACATCCCAAATTTCCCCTGTTTTGGCGGGGGGGGGGGGGGGCCCCCGCAAATGGGGGGCCCCCCCCCCGCCCCCCGGGCAAGTTGGAAATTCCCTTTCCCGGGCCCCCAGAAAGGCAGCGGGGGTTCTTTAAAATTACCGCGGGGCAAGAGTTGCGCTGGTCTCTATTTTGGGCGCCGAGGGCCGTGCTACGGGCGGGTGAAGCGGCCGCGGGCGGTTCCAACCACCCCCCCCCTTGCTTTCTCCCCTGGGGGAAAAGGAGGAGAGGGGATTTTCCCCTCCTCCCCTTCCTCTCCCTGAATTTTATCCGGCCCTGGTGCCCCTTTTACATGAAACGTCAGCGTCAAAGGGGGGTGCCCCGCCCCCCCTTTGTGACGCTGGGGAGTAACAGTCGGACCCCCTCGGATGTGCTGCGGGAGTCCGGGTGGGTAAGTGGAATTTATTTTTTTAAATTTTTTAATTAGCTATGGGAAAGGCACAACCGGCTAACAAATGGGGGCACCCCCTGGGCAAAAAAGGGGGGCATTTAACCTGGAAAAAAAAGGGGGGCACTCCCGGCTAACAAAGGGGGGGCACCCGGGCAAAAAAAAGGGGGCACAACCTGGCTAAAAAAAGGGGGCTTTCCCGGGCTAACAAAGGGGCCCAACTACCGGACTTAAAAAGGGGGTAACTACCTAGAAAAAAAGGGGGCACTCCCGGGCTAACAAATGGGGGAATTTCCCCTGGCAAAAAAGGGGGCATTACCGGGCAAACCCAAAGGGGGCATCACCTGGCTAAAAAAGGGGGGCATACCGGGCTAACAAAGGGGGCACCCCTGGCTAAAAGAAAGGGGGCACTAGCTGGCAACCAAGGGGGCACTCCCTGGCTAACAAATGGGGGCCCCAAAAACCTTTGGGGAAAACCAAGGGGGGGGGCCCACTACCTGGCTAACAAATGGGGGCAAAAACCGGGCAAAAAAAGGGGGGGGGCAAACCGGGAAAAACAAAGGGGGGGCAACTCCCTGGCTAACAAAATGGGGGCATTTCCCTGGCAAAAAAAGGGAGCACTACCTGGCAAAAAGGGGGAAAGCACAAACCGGGTTAAAAAAAGGGGGGCATCCCCTGGCAAAAAAAGGGGGGGGTCCCTTGGCTAACAAATGGGGGCAACTACCTGGCAACAAATGGGGGCATTTACCTGGCAAAAAAAGGGGGAAAAAACCCGGGCCCAACCCAAAGGGAGCACTACCCTGGCTAACAAATGGGGGCACTACCGGGGGCTAAAAAAAGGGGGGCCAAAATTGGTTAACAAAGGGGGCATATGGCTAACAAAGGGGGGGGGCCAAACCGGGCCCCTAACAAATGGGGGCACTCCCTTTGGCAACAAAGGGGCACTCCCTGGCTAACAAATGGGGGTTCTACCGGCCCTAAAAAAAAGGGGGGCAAAACCTGACTAAAAAAAGGGGGGAAAACTACCTAGCAAAAAAGGGGGGGCACTACCTGGAAAACAAAAGGGGGCAACCTGGCTAACAAAGGGGGGCACTACCGGGCAACAAAGGGGCATACCTTTGCAAAAAAAGGGGGGGGCCCTATCGGGCAAACAAATGGGGTTTCTACCTGGCTAACAAAGGGGGCAACTCCCCTCACAAAAAAGGGGGGGAAAAAAACTCCCCTAGCAAAAAGGGGGGCACTACCGGGGAAAACAAAGGGGGCCCCAAACCGGGGCTAAACAAATGGGGCATCACCTGGAAAAAAGGGGGGGCACTACCTGGCTAACAAAAAAGGGGCATCCCTGGCTAAAAAAATGGGGGAACCCCTGGAAACCCCAAAGGGGGCACTACCGGCTAAAAAATTGGGGGGTCATCCCCTTTGGAAACAAAGGGGGAAACTACCGGGCCCAAACAAAGGGGGGCACAAACCTGGTTTCCCAAATGGGTGCATCCCTTGGGCTAAAAAATGGGGGCATCACCTCAAAAAAGGGGGAAATACCTTGCTAACAAAGGGGGCACAAACATGGCAAAAAAAAGGGGGGCACAAACCGGGGGGAACAAAGGGGGGCACTACCTGGTTTAAAAAAGGGGGGGCACTACCTGGTTAAAAAAGGGGGGCATAAACCTTTGGCAAAAAAGGGGGCACTCCAGGAAAACAAATGGGGGCATCACCTGGCAAAAAAGGGGGGGGGCTACCTGGCTAACAAATGGGGGCAACAACCTGGCTAAAAAAATGGGGGCATCCCTTTGGCCCCAAACAAAAAGGGGGGCACTACCTGGCAAAAAAAGGGGAAAGAACTCCCTGGCCCAAAACAAATGGGGGCACCCCCCCCAAAGGAAAAAAAAAAGGGGGGGGGGGGCAAACCGGGCCCTAAAAAAAGGGGGCAACTACCTGGCAAACAAAGGGGGGCCAACCCCCTTGGAAACCCAAAGGGAGCACTCCCTTTAAAACAAAGGGAGAAACAAACCGGGTTTTACAAATGGGGGAAACTCCCTTTGGGAAAAAAAAAAAAAAAAAAACCAAAGGGGGGCCCCACTCCCCGGGCAAAAAAAGGGGGAAACTACCTGCAAACCCCAAAAGAGGCACTACCTGGAAAAACAAAGGGGGGCATTTACCTGGAAACCCAAAGGGGGCCCCTCCCGGGCTAAAAAAGGGGGGGTTCTACCTGGTTTAACAAAGGGGGCAACAAACCTGACTCCCAAAGGGGGCAATTTCCTAGAAAAAAGGGGGGGGCACAAACCGGGCAAAAAAGGGGGGGGCACTGCCGGGAAAAAACAAATGGGGGGGCATTTCCCCGGGCAACAAAGGGGGCACTACCCTGGAAAACCAAAAAGGGGGCACTATTGGAAACAATGGGGGTTTACCGGGGCAAACAAGGGGGCAATTTACCTAAACAAAAAAAGGGGGCAACTCCCTAGCAACAAAGGGGGCATACCTGGGTAACAAAGGGGGGCCCTCCCTTTGGCAAACAAATGGGGGGCATCCCCTGGCAAAAAAAGGGGGCCCCACTCCCTGGCTAAAAAAATAGGGGCATACCTGGCAAACAAATGGGGGCACTCCCCTGGAAAAAAAAGGGGGGCACAAACCCTGGCTAACAAATGGGGGCATCCCCTGGCAAAAAAGGGGGGAAATACCTGGCAACAAAGGGGGCCAAACCCTGGTTTTACAAAGGGTTTTGCACTACCTGGCAAAACAAATGGGGGCATCCCCTTTTGGCAAAAAGGGGGGGAAAACTACCTGGCTAAAAAAAGGGGGCACTACCTGGCTAACAAAAGGGGGGCACAACCTGGAAACCCAAAGGGGCCTACGGAAACAAATGGGGGTTCTCAGGGCAAACCCAAAGGGGGCAACAAACCTGACTTAAAAGGGGGGAAACTACCTAGAAACAAAGGGGCTTTAAACTTGGCAACAAAGGGGGCACAACCGGCTAAAAAAATTTTGGGGCCAATTTTGGGCAAAAAAAGGGGGCATTTCCGGCTAAAAAAAAGGGGGGGAAAATCCCCGGGAAAAAAAAAGGGGGGCACTACCTGGCAAAACCCAAAGGGGGCACTCCCGCCAAACCCAAAGGGGGGGGCATCCCGGAAACCCAAAGGGGGCACAAACCTGGCTAACAAATGGGGGCATCCCCCCTTGGAAAAAAAATTGGGGGGGGGGCTACCCTTGGCAAAAAAAGGGGGGGCACAAACCCTGGCAAAAAAGGGGGGCATCCCTGGAAAACAAAGGGGCCCACTAACTGGCTTACAAAATTTTTTCACTACCTGGCTAACAAAGGGGGGCCATCAGGGGGCAAAAAAGGGGGAACTCCCGGGCTAAAAAAAGGGGGGCATTTTACCGGGGCTAAAAAAATGGGGGGCACTCCCCTGGCAAAAAGGGGGCATTTCCCTGGCTAAAAAAGGGGGGTTCTCCCCTGGGCAAAACAAAGGGGGAAAACTACCGATTTTAAAAGGGGGGCAACTCCCT
Organism: Phyllomedusa bahiana; assembly: GCA_025379985.1. Taxonomy (NCBI): domain Eukaryota; kingdom Metazoa; phylum Chordata; class Amphibia; order Anura; family Hylidae; genus Phyllomedusa; species Phyllomedusa bahiana. Next base: position 12,708 of record JAODAL010023930.1, on the reverse strand, counting down.
AAACAAAGGGGGCTTTACTTGGAAAACAAAGGGGGCCCAACAAACCTGGTTAACAAAAGGGGGGTCACAATTCTGGCAACAAAGGGGGCACTACCGGGCTAACAAAGGGGGGAATCACCGGGAAAACAAAGGGGGCCTCCCTGGCTAACAAAGGGGGAAACTACCTGTCTAAACAAATGGGGCACTACCTGGCAAAAAAGGGGGGCCCCAAACCGGGCCTAACAAAGGGGGCTTTCATTTTAAACAAGGGGGGCACTACCTGGCTAAAAAATGGGGGAAATCCCCCTGGCAAAAAAAAAGGGGGGGGGGGGGCTACCTGGCAACAAAGGGGGCCCACTACTGGAAACAAAGGGGGGGGGCACTACCCTGGCTAAAAAAGGGGGCCCTACCTGGCTAAAAAAAGGGGGCACACCGGGCTAAAAAAGGGGGCACTCCCCGGGCTAACAAAGAGAGAAATACCTGGCTAACAAATGGGGGCATTTACCTGGCAAAAAAGGGGGCACTACCGGGGCCAAAACAAATGGGGGTTTTTAACCCTGGCTAAAAAAGGGGGCCACTCCCTGACTAAAAAAGGGGGGCAACTCCCTAGCAACAAAGGGGGCAAAAACCTGGAAAACAAAGGGGGGAAACTCCCTTTGGCAACAAAGGGGGCAAAACTACCTAGCAACAAAGGGGGCACTCCCCCTTGGTAATAAATGGGGGGGAACTACCGGGGCAAAAAAGGGGGGCCACTACCGGCTAACAAAGGGGGGGCAAAAACCGGGCAAAAAGGGGGGCACTACCTGGCTAACAAATGGGGGTTTTCAAACCTGGCTAAAAAAAAGGGGGCAACTACCTGACTAAAAAGGGGGAAACTCCAAAAACCAAAAAAAAAGGGGGCACTCCCGGGGAAACCCAAAGGGGGGGCACCCCTGGCAAAAAAAGGGGGGCACTCCCTTGGAAAACAAAGGGGGCATACCTGGCTAAAAAAATTTGGGGGGGCCATCACCTGGCAAAAAAAGGGGGGGGCTACCTGGCAACAAAGGGGGCACTCCCTTTGGCAAAAAAGGGGGCACTCCCTGGCAACAAAAGGGGGCACTAACGGTTTTAAAAAATGGGTCAACAAAATGGCAAACAAATGGGGGCATCCCCTTTGGAAAAAAAAAGGGGGGGGGGGCCCTACCTGGCAAAAAAGAGGGGGGCATTTCCCTGGCAAAAAAAGGGGGGCACTCCCCTTGGCTAAAAAAATTTGGGACACTACGGGCTAAAAAAGGGGGGCCCACTCCCTTTGGCTAACAAAGGGGGCACAAACCTTTGGCAAACAAAGAGAAAACTACCGGGCTAAAAAATTTGGGGGCACTACCTGCCAACAAAGGGGGCACAAACCTGGCTAACCCAAAGGGGGGTTTTCTACCGGGCTAAAAAAAGGGGGGGAACTACCTGACAAAAAGGGGGGGAAAATCCCTGGGAAACCAAAGGGGGCAACTACCTGGCAACAAATGGGGGCACTACCTGGCAACAAAGGGGGCAACTACCTAGAACCCCAAAGGGGGGGCCATTCCCCCTGGCTAAAAAAGGGGCATTTTACCTGGCAAAAAGGGGGAAACTACTGGCTAACAAAGGGGGGCCCAAATAACCGGGCCAAAAAAGGGGGGCACAAACCTTGGCAAACCCAAAGGGGGGTTCTCCCTGGCTAACAAAGGGGGAAACTACCTGACTCCCAAAGGGGGGAAAACTACCTAAAAACAAAAGGGGGAAAAAAACCTGGCAAAAAAAGGGTGGGCACTACCGGTTTAACCCAAATGGGGGCACTCCCGGCAAAAAAAGGGGGGATTTACCTGGCTAAAAAATGGGGGAATCCCCGGGGCAAAAAAGGGGGGCCCATTTACCTGGCTAAAAGAGGGGGCACAAACAGGCAAAAAAATGGGGGCACTCCCGGAAAAAAAAGGGGGCACTACCTGGCTAACAAAGGGGGCATCCCCTTTGGCAAAAAAAGGGGGGGAAATCCCGGGCTAAAAAAATGGGGGCACTACCGGGGCAAAAAAAGGGGGGAAACAAACCGGGCAAAAAAATGGGGGTTTTAACCTTTTTAACAAAGGGGGCAACACCTGACTACAAAGGGGGCAACTACCTAGCCCCAAAGGGGGGCACAACCCCTGGCAAAAAAGGGGGGCACTACCTGGCTAACAAAGGGGGGCTCAAAACCGGGCCTAAAAAGGGGGGGGCACCCCCTGGAAACAAATGGGGGCCCCTTACCTGGGCAACAAAGGGGGCACTACCTGGCCTAACAAATGGGGGTTCTACCTGGCTAACAAAGGGGCAACTCCCTGACAAAAAAAAGGGGGCAACTCCCTGGCTAACAAATGGGGGCATTACCAGGGCTAACAAAGGGGGGGCATCTACCTGGTTTAACAAATGGGGGCATCTTCTGGCAAACCGGGGGGGGAAATTTACCTGGCTACAGAGGGGGCATCTACCGGCTACAAAAGGGGGGCACCCCTTTTTGGCTCAAAGGGGCATTACCTGCCTGAAAAGGGAACCCCCTGGTTAGGGGGGGCTTTTTACCGGGCCTTAAGGGCATTACCTGGCTTTTTTTTTCCCCAAAGGGCCGTTATGCATTTAAGGCGGAGTGGGTGTGGCTTTTGAAGGGGCCCGGGGCCCACACCAACAAGAGGGGCTTTGTCCCCATGAAAATTTTTTTTCCGGAGGACTCTCACTGGCAGGGAGAAAAAAAGGAGGGATCGTTCCCCCCCTCCCTTTCCCCCTGAAATGTACAGCCCCGGGCCCGGGTGTGCGCTGAAACATACAGTTTAAAACGTCGCGGGGGGTGTACTTTGGGTGCATTTTCACTCCCCCTGAAAACGCGATTTGGGGGTCAGCCGGGAGAATGTTCGGAGCTGCGGGAAAGGCCGGGTGAGGAAAAGTGGCTTTTATCTTTTTACTTTTTTTTAAACTATAGGGGGCACTGTCTGGCTTTTGGGGGCTTTTCCTGGCAACAAAAGGGGGGGCAACTACCTGGTTAAAACAAAGGGGGGCAATTTACCTGGCTAAAAAGGGGGGGGCAACTCCCGGGCTAAAAAGGGGGCAAACAACCTGGCTACAAGAAGGGGGGCCCAAACCGGGCTAAAAAAAGTGGGCAAAAACCCCTTTTGGCTACTAAAGGGTGGCAACTACCTGGCTACTAAAGGGGGCAACTACCTGGCTAAAAAATTGGGGGCAACTCCCTTGGCTAACAAAGGGGGAAACTCCCTTGGCTAAAAAAGGGGGGGATCTCCCTTTGGCTAAAAAGGGGGGCAACTACCTAAAACAAAACAGAGGGGGCATCTACTGGCTACAAGGGACATCCTTGATACAAGGGGGCATCTACTTGGCAAAAGGGGGGCATCTCCCTGCCTGTAAGGGGCACTACCGGGATAGGGGGGGTTCAACTACCTGGCTAAAAAGGGGCATCCCCCTGGCTTTTTTCCAAACCCGTTTGCATTTTGGGGGGAAGTGGGGTGTTTTTTTGAAGTGGGGGTGGCACCCCAAAAAGGGTTTTGGGCGTGTCCATGAAAAATTTTTTTCTTCAATTCCTGCTTTCCTTTTTCAAAATTTTGGCAACTATGATTATCAAACCCAGGGTGTAGTGTAACCACACTGTCAGCAGCAGCTTTTCTTGGACACTACATTAAAATTTTCTTGGAGAATCTTTTTCAGGATTATTCCATGTGGACTCCTAATATTTTTAGGTTTTTCAGTGTCGTTTATATTACAGTAATTTATTATACAACATTTAACTCTTTCCTATTTCAATGGTAATGAAATTGGTTTGACGATGTCGGATATGCAGCGACCCCCAAAATCCGATAAACCCTCTAGGGGACAATAAAGGTGGAGATCTAAAAACCCGACCGGCAAATGAGTTTGGCCAAATGAGGTGTGGCCTCGGCACATGGACACAATGCAAACCTCGTATAGCAGCCCCCATGGAGGAGCCTGTTTTGGCTAATATTTTCCCATTAAGTTGGGGAATATTTCAAAAGGGGTCGGGAATTTGAAAATTTGCGTGTTTGCCCCCATTCTCTGGCACTACATTTTTGCAGGAATGTTACGTGCTTCCTTATAAAAAACCCACCCTGAAAACATTTCTACAAAAAGTTGAAGGGAAGCGTGATCAGCGGGGGGAAAAAATGGCGCCATCGGGTGTCTATTACGAATTATTTTTCGCTGTGATTTCCCATGCATGGTAAGTGATTTGGGAGAGTCCACACAGCTGCTGATGTAAGGGAGGGACATTAGAGGGGTTTTCCTGTAAGGCGGAGGGGAAACCGGGTAGTGGCCTGGCGGGCCCCCCTGTGTCAGATGTGTATGTGGTTCGACTAGGGTGTGGCTTACTGGGTGTGTATGCACCGGGGCTGGAAAACCCCCCAGAATTTCTCATTTGGGGTGTTGCAGGTTTTTCTATGGCCCAAAAACATAGCTCTTCACTTCACAGGTAGACACATTCATTAAGCACAGCGCTCTATAGCAAAGTAGAGTTTAAGAATAGACCAATTGCTCCCTTGGCAATTCCTCTCTCTTGAACTCAGCAGTCTCTTTTCTGTAACAGGTCTGCTACACAACTCTCGGTCCCTCAGCGACCTCTCTCTTGATGTGGAAGGGTGCCAGCATTAGAGCCTCCTTTTCCCACACAAGGGCAAAATTAGCAGTGGTCATTAGTGTGGTCACACATACACTTTAACCCATGGGGCATTCACAAGGGCTCACTTTCTCTGTATTCCCAACTGTTGCCCCCTAAAGACAGTATAAACTACTCCCCATTGTGGAGAGCCCCAAATTTCAGCTAAATCGTCTCTATCAAGCTCCGTTCCTCAGACAGTTACCCATTCTGTCCTTCACATGTCACTCAGCTCAGTGTCGGACTGGGGTGCTTGGGGGCCCACGGGTGAAGTTGATTGGGGGCCCACCATTGAGTTATTTCTGGACCATGGTCGAGTTTATTTTAGGGCTCACCCTACAGCACTTTTATTCTGCTTTTGACTCTCTTTTTTTTGCCCTTTTTCCCCGTGAGGATAGTTAAAAAAGTTTGTTGGCCGAAAAAAGACATAGTCCCTCCAGTCGCCTTTATGCTAAAGTGTTGCTAAAGTGGTTGGGCCCGAGGAAAGGGAAAAAACCCCCATGGGTAGAAGCCCAAATTGTCCCATTTTAGGGAAAAAATCCTTCCCGGACTCAATCTGGCATCAGAAAAATCCCTGGGTCAATGACCCTTCTCCGAAACCTGGTCATATAAAATGAAAAAATTAATTTAGAAATTATCCAGACCCCTTTTCCAGAAAATGGCGTATAACTTTTTATATTATTACACTGAAATGTATCCCGACTTTTAGAAAACTTTTCACTATAACTTTAAATTACTCTAAAATTCTCCGACCTTTCCCCGAACCTGGTCAGTTTAACTTTATATTTTTAAAACTAGAAAAGTTTCCAGACCCCTTTCCCGAAACCTGGGTCACTATAACTTGTAATTCATCTAAAAATGTATCCCGACCCTTCTCCCAAAACCTGGTACTTAATTGTTAAATTTTTTTACATCTAGAAAAAGTATCTAACCCCTTTTCCAGAAACCTGGTCCTATAATTTTTTATTATTACATCTAGAAATGTTCCCAAACCCCTTTTTAGAATCCCGGTCACTATAAATTGTTATATAAATTTCATCAGAAATGTTCCAACCCCTTTTTCAGAATCCGGTCACTTTCTTTTTTATATTATTAATTTGAAAAGTGTCCGACCCTTTTTCAAATCCGGTCACTAAAAAATTGGGTTTTATTATTACATCTAGAAAAGTATCCCGGGCCCCTTTCCCAAATCCTGGGCACTATAAATTGTTTATTATTAATCTAGAAAAGTATCCCGCCCCCTTCTACAGAATCCCGGCCTATAACTTGTCATATTTTTAATCTAGAAATGATCAGACCCCTTCTCCAAAATCCCGGTCACTATAACTTGTTTTATTTCACATCTAGAAGTATCCCGCCCTTCTCCAAAATCCCGGGCACTAAAATTGTTATATTATTACATGTAGAAAGTATCCAAACCCTTTTCCCGAAACCCGGCACTGAAATTGTTTTTTTATTACATCTAGAAATTATCCCGACCCTTTTCCCGAATTTCCCGTCACTGTACTTTTAATTTTTTTACATCTAGAAATCTCAAACCCTTTTTTGAACTTGTTTTTGAATACCCATGACAATTTTTTTCTGGCGAAAGTTCCACAGCTCACTCTTAACGTAAAGAATCCCTTTTTATTTTTATGTAGAAACTTTCGTTCCTCAAGACTTGGGACCCCCCTTTTCTAGATACAGCCCCCGGGGGTAAATAATCTTGAGAGAATCTTATATTACCCTTTTAAGATTTAAACATATTTATTATGCCCCCCAAGTTCTTTTTTTAAACAAATAAACCCCAATCTTGCCAATCTTTCTGGGGTACTGTAGTCCATCCCTTTCCTTTTTTTATTTTGTTTGCCGCCTTTTACCTGTTCAAGCTCTACAATGTTTTCCTGTGCACTGGTGCCCAAAAAATGTACCAATATCCCATTGTGGTCTGACCTTTACTTTTATAATGGGAAAAAATGTTTCAATGTGCATTTGCCCCCTTTTTTGCACCCCCATGATCCTATTAGCCTGGGAGCTGCTGCCTGACATGGTCTACAGTTAAGTTTACGTCCACCAGGGTTCCCAGTCCCTTTTCCATGTCACTCTTCCCTGTTTTTCATTTAACATGTAGTCTGGAATGGATTTTTTCCCCCCCATGGCATAAACCTTGCTTTTTCAGTTTTAAACCTCATCTGCCATTTCCCTGCCCAGGCCTCCAACTTATCCAGATCCCTTTGTAAAACACTTATCCTCTATTTTGTTGATTATTTTTTCGGTTTGTATGTCTCAAAGATCGATAAACATGTGATTTCCCTGTGTAAGTCTTAATGAAAATGTTAAAGAGGATAGGGTCCCAAAACTGACCCCTTGTGGCACCATATAACAGCGATCCAGCTGAGTATGACCGTTAAATTTCTACCCTTTTTTTTTCTATCAGTAGCCTTGCTTACCCCATTGCCACATTTTCCCCGCCAAGCATTCTTTTTATTTCCAACCTTTTATGTGCACCGTATCAAATGCTTTAGAAAAATCTAGATATATGACATCCAGTGCCTCACCCGATCCAGTCTAGCACTGACTTCCTCAAAGAAGCTGATGAGATTAGTCTGACAGGACCGATCCTTCATAAACCCATGCTGGAACGGCATTATACATTTATTTTCAGTGAGATACTCCAGGATAGCATCTCTGAGAAAACCTTCAAACATTTTACCCACAACAGAGGTTAAGCTTACTGGCCTATAGTTTCCTGGATCACTTTTTGACCCCTTTTTGAATATTGGCACCACATTTGCTCTGCACCAGTCCTTTGGGACATACCCAGTTACTCTACAGTCCATAAATATTAAGACTAGGGGCCTATCTAACACATTACTTAACTCCCTTAGGAAACGCGGGTGTATACCGTCAGGGCCTGGGGATTTGTCTATTTTAAGCTTCCTAAGGCGGAGCTGCACTTCTTCCTGGGTTAGACAAGAAACATTTTAGTTGGAATTTACCTCCTCCCTTTGCTCATCAACAGGAAGGTCATGCTCCTTGGTAAATACAGTGGATGTATATGAATTTTAAAAACAACTCCAGGTCTACCATGTTCAGGGGCATACCGGGGTTTTCCTGTTCCCTTGTGGGCCAGTCCAATCCTGATTCTGCTGGTTACTTTCTCTCTCAATTGGTCCCTCGAACAGTTCCTCATCCTGCCCTTCATGACTCACTGTGCTGGTTACGCTCCTTCTCTTCTCCTGTCTACCTACTTCCACTTCTCTCTCTTCTCCATTATGAGTACTTTCCCAGTGGAATGGGAAAGCCTGACTTGGACCACAGCCGGCTTGTGGCCAAGTGACCCTTTGCTGGACAACTGGAACTCAAAAGTCTGTAACTCTCTTTCTCTATCAAACTCACTTACTGTCTGAATGGAACAGATGGCAGAACCTGCTTATAACTATGTGACCTGCATCCCCTTCCACTGATTGGGTGCGGGCCCAGCCATGCTTACTCCTTCACAAACTGCTGTGACAGTTAACATCTGCAAACTTTTACATACAATTTACAATATGGGCCACATGTATGACACCTGTCTAGGTCTAAGACTTTCTTTGCTGCCCATAGCCACCAATTAGAGCTCCTCTTTCATTTCATATAATGCTCTGAAAAGATAAAAGGGGAGCTCTGATTGGTGGCTATGGGCGGCAAAGAAAGTCTTAAACCTAGACAGGTGTCATGCATTTCCCCCTCTATACTGTACATATATACAGCATTACACAAACTACACCGATCCCTGATATACGCCAAGGTTCGTCGGGAGTGGTCCCATCCCCTCCATTCCCATCTCACACTGTCTTCAGAATGGAGAGTTGATCCCTCTTGTGCACGACTCTACTTTCTATTCTGTGGGAGTTCTGAGTATAGAACATTCCACTACTCTGTACTGGGAACTCCCATAGGGCAGAATGGAAAGCCAGTTACACTTGCACATGACTCTCCATTCTCTTCTATGGGAGTTCCGAGTATAAAACATTCCGCTCCCCTGTATTGGGAACTCCCATAGAAGAGAAGGAAGAGTTGTGCACAAGTGTTTCTGGCTCTCCATTCTGAGCTGAAACTTTTGGGGGCCCGTTCTAAAGATCGATGTGGGTCCCAGAGATAGAACCTGCAACTAGCTAACTATGATGGCATATCTTACTGTATGTGCATGGTGGGAACATCCCTTAAGTAGCTCCATCCTAAATCTAAATGTCTAGAAGTGTGGCAAAGACCCTAAAAAATATATTGACAGCAAAGCTATTACCTTAATGTGCCATTTTCAGTTTTTATCCTTTTCTTATATCCTTGTTTTCTTAGAGCCATAACGTCTTTATGTTTCCACCAACACAGCTGTATAAGGGCTTGTTTTTTGCAGGACGAGTTTTATTTTTTAATAGTACCATCTTATACACCATTAAATGAACTTTTGTTCAATTGGATTGTCTTTACAGAATTGATTGAGTGATATAAGGACGAACTGGGCGAACGGGATTTGCGCCCGATTTCTGGCGTATACTTCGTCTCACCGGCCTGAATCCCCTGTCGGACGCAGGGATGCGATGTTAGGCGCAGCCTTCGCCACTTTCGGCTGCGCCTCACATGAAGGGGCGTGTAATGGGCGCGGTGTGGGCGTTCTGGGGCATGCATGATCGCGGGTCGGCAAAGTGCGGCGCATTGCAGCGCTCGCCAACTCCGACAGGCAGACCTGGTTGATTCTGGTCTAAACGAGCCGGAGGAGGCGAATTGAAGCGAGAACATAACATGAGAGGAAACATATAGAAGATCTCAAAAGAAATACATCTCAGCGCTCAGCGCCGTGCGGCATGGAGTATGATTCCAAAAAAATCGCCTTTATTAGGTGTAAAACATTTTCAGAAAAAGAGCTGAAACCTTAAAATAAAAAAAATACAAAATAAATCACTTTCCAAAAATCTAGAACGGCGCAACATCAGGAATTAGGATCTTGGAAATTGCTGGGAAATACAGTAATTCAAATTCTGTAAGCGCTTCTCATTGGTCGGTATAAACCAGCCAATCAGAATAGGAGTGACAGTGACCCATTATAACCTATGGAGAAGTATTGACCAATCAAATGAAAAGGAGGGACAGTTCAAAATACAGGAAAAAGGCAGAAAAGAGCTGATTGGTTGAGCCCAGACGGCAGATATGAATCCACCAATCATACATAGTGCTTCTATTTTGAGTGGAGAAAGAAGGGCGCGATAGAAGGGCGCCCTAAAAGTTATTACTGTCTATGGGAAATATTCTAGTACTGTGATTGGTTGGGGGGGAAGAGGGGCTCGTCCAGCTTAGCCAATCTGCGGCTGAGCTACCTTCTCATAGACTTCTATGGGGAAAAGAAATGCAGAGCGAGCTCTGTTTGTGATTGGCTAAGTTAAAAGAGACGTGGTTATTTGGACCAATGGGAGAGCGAGCGACGCTCTTATGGGTTTTCTAATGCAATCTATAATAAAACTGTACATGGCAGAAATAAAATGATAAGACTCACGAAGTTGTACCGATGTGTATATAAATGATAAATAATATGGGGGTAACGAAAATAAACAAATAAATATGAAATCAATGAGTTCATTTTTATTTCTTTATTTTCGTTAGCCAATAATCAATAATATGGGTGTAACGAAAATAAAGAAATAAAAATTTGAATTTGAATTATTGTATTTCCCGGCAATTCTCTATATCCCAATTCCTGATGTAGCGTCGGTGACGGCCACAAACGCGTTGTTAGGGATTTGATTGATGTCTGTTTATAGAAGGTTTCAGCTCTTTTTCAGATAATTTTTTTTACCTTAATAAAAAGATTTTTTTTAATCTACTCCATGCCGCCGGGTGAGAGCCGGATTCTTGCCGTCTCCCCCAAGACTACAAGGGGGAAAAAGTAGCTCGTGTTGTTTGGGTCGAGATACCCAAAGCCCCCACTAGTAAACCAATCAGCTTTTTTCTGCCTTTTTATGTATGCTGAAACTGTCCCCCTTTGATTTTGTTTTGGTAAAATATTTCCCCATGGGTTTTAATGGGTCGTCGCTCCTATTTGATTGGCTGGTTTCTGCGCCCAATAAACAGTTAAAGAATTTTTTTATGTTTTTCCGGCATTTCGAATACCCCCAATTTCCCGATGTAGCGCCGGTGCGGCGAAAAAGGTTGTTAGTGATTTTTTTCGGTGTTTATAAAAGGGTTTCATATTTTACAGAAAAATGTTTTACATTAATAAAAACGTTTCTATTTCTAATACCCCATCCCGCCGGCGCTGAGATTTCAGTCCCGATCTGTCAAAACCCACAAGGAGAAAGTGCTCCGTTGTTTGGCCGAGATTCCCAAGCCCCCGTATTCAAAAAATAGCTCTTTTCTGATTTTTACTGTATTTTGAACTGTCCCCCTTGGGGAATTTGATTGGTCAATCTTATCCAAGGTTTTAATAGGTCCCTGCGCTCCTTTTTAGGGAGGGTTTATGCCGACCAATGAAAGAGCTTACAGTTTTTGAATTCTGTTTTTCCCCGGGAAAATTTTTAACATCCAAATTTCCTGATGTTGCGCCGTTCTTGTTTTTTTGGAAAGTGGTTTTATTTATGTTTTTTTTTTTAGTAGGTTTGGGAGCTTTTTTTCAGTCAGGTTTTACCGTAATAAAAGCGTTTTTTTATTTATACTCCTCCCGCAGGACTGTTTAAGTTTTTTTCGTCATTTCCACCCCTGTCTCGAAGGGAAATACTTTTTGTCCCGCACGGCTCACCATGGCGGGCGCGGTGAAATTTTCCCGCGTATGATCGCACCTCCCCGGACGGCGAATATTGGGCAGCCCCCATGCGCCTAAATCCGCACGCACCCCACACCTTTTGGGGGGCGCGGCGGACTTTACACGGCCTGTATGAGCGCACCTCGGGGGCCACATACTGAGGCGCAAAATTTTGCCGAAAAAAGGCGAAAACGTGAGCTTCGACGCGGGAGGAATCTAATGTCCCCCCCTTAGTGTTTTTGTCATATTTCACTACTTAAAAAAAAAAAAATACTTTTTTTATGTCATTACAGAAGTGAGATGGTTTGTTTCCAGTGGGGTGAGATCTAGATTTATTGGTTCCTGTTTGGAGTGTATATGGTTTTTTGATCACTTTTTATTTCATATTTTATGGGAGGCAAAGAAAAAACAAATGGGAAAAGTTTTTTTTTTTGTATACTTTTTAAAAACTTTTTTGTACAGTAACATTTATTCCCCCTTGTGAGATCGCTTGAACTAGGTACTGCAACAGTGATTTCATTGATTTCTCTATTGCAAGATAAGGCTATGTTCACACGGCTTATTTCAGGGCGTATTTCGGGGCGTAAGTGTGCTGCAATGCGCTCCGAAATACGTCCTGTAATTACGGTAATCAGAGAGCTATGATTACCTGCTGCATATTGACATGTCACTTCTTTCCGGCATATAAGCGGTACGGATAATGAAAGTGAATGAAAGCCCCGCCTGCGCTTTGGAAGAACAAGCTGATAATCTTTTAAACATGCGATGTCTTGCGGCACACACAGGTACGCATCGCAAGACGCCGTGTGAACATACCCTTAGAGTTCAATACTTTAAGAAAATATCCAGCATTGGAGATGTACGTGCCGTGAAAGGGATATTGCGTCCGTCTTCATAGAATACAAAAATTCCACAGCACGCTTGAGATGAATGCAAAGTGGCTCTTTATAGAGAATTCATTATAATACAGAAGATAATGGGTGTAACATACAACACAGCAAATTTTTCCCTTATCTTCTAGTCATATGAATGTTATTTTTTGCAATCTCCTTTGAGGTTCCCTTTTATCTACCCCCACACTAAGCATTTTACTTTCCCCATCCAACCTTCCTATTTGGTAATTCTCTATATACACTCTATAGACCCCCTCTCTTCTTCTGGCAGATAATCGGTCTCCCTATTATTCCTTTGTCTCCCCCCCAAACCCCCCCTTTCCCTTTTCCTTCCTTTTTTTTTCTTTCTTTTAGATTTAAATTTTTCCACTTTCTTCCTCTTTTTGTTGTTGGATACCCATTTTTCCCTTCCCATCACTTTTTTCTCT
>JAODAL010023929.1:0-61676 GCA_025379985.1 Phyllomedusa bahiana | reverse complement strand
TTTCAGAATACAGGTCGAGCACGGGCCCCCCCTGCACAGAATCTTCGAGGGGGGGGGGGGGGCTCTGGCTTTGTGTCTTGTGATTAACCCTTGTGTGTGCCTGCTTCCTCCTGTTCTCTTACACAGATTAAGGAGAGCAGAGGTGAGCTGATCAATAGATGTTGACAGCAGTGACCCTGTGTGTTACTATAATCATGATGTGTCTGTGGAGCTCTGACTATCTAATAGAACAGATCAGGGGGCATGTTGAACGCTTTGCTCTGCTGTACTAGTGACACATCCTGATATAGTAACATTTCCCCAGCTGCCTGTTCTGTTCTGATAGGGTTTTTGTTGTTGCTGGAGATGTGGAGATTTGTATGCTAAGCAGGGGGTAAAGGAACACTTGCATCCCCCCTGCTCTGCTATCAGCAATCACAGCTTCACAGACCTCTCCACATTCACAGATCAGCCCTAATACAGCTGATCTAGCAGCCTGCAGCAGACCTAGGCAGGCACACCACAGGGTTAAACTCTGGCAGCAAACCCCTCGCCCCTCCCTGCTGTATAGAAGTTACAGAGGAGAACTTTGGGGTGCTGAGGGGAGGGGGGAAAGAGGGAGGAGAAGAGGCAGACAAGAAGCACGCCCCTGAATTCAACTGCCAGGCACACTGAAGTAGGCTGAAAGCTTGTAATGAGACAACTCCTTTAACAAAAAAGTGTGAAACAACTGAAAATATGTCTTATATTCTAGGTTCTTCAAAGTAGCCACCTTTTGCTTTGATTACTGCTTTGCACACTCTTGGCATTTTCTTGATGAGCTTAGGAGGTAGTCACCTGAAATGGTCTTCCAATTTCTTAAAGGATTTTCCCAGAGATGCTTAGCACTTGTTGGCCCTTTTGCCTTCACTCGTGGCCCAGCTCCCCCCAAACCATCTCGATTGGGTTCAGGTCTGGTGACTGTGGAGGCCAGGTCATCTGGCGTAGCACCTCATCACTCTTCTTCTTGGTCAAATAGCCTTACACAGTCTGGAGGTGTTTTAGTACCATAAAAAATTATCCAAACATTTTCCTTTTTTAAATTTGCGCCACAATGCCATTTTATGCAACCTATAGCTTTTTCGTACTTTCACCTATTGACCTGAGTGAGGGTGCTTGTTTAGCAGGCTGAAGTATACTTTTTATTGGTACTATTTTGGGATAGATGCGACTGTTTTGATGACTTTTATTCCAGATTTTCTGGGACGTAAAATGACCAAAAAACCCGTAATTTTGCCGCTTCAACATATAGGAAAAAAGATGTTATATTTTAATAGATTGGCCTTTTACGGAAGTGGTGATGCCAATTTTTTTTTTTTTAATTTGTGAAATGGCAGAGGGGCGGTGATTTGAACTTTTAATATTTTTTTTATTACTTTTAAAAATATTTTTCTTATTTTTTTACGTTAACAGTACGTTAGGGCTTTGTTAGCTGAAAAAAAATTCTCGTTGTATTGTAATTAAAGAAAACTTTGAATAAAAATATTTAAATTCAAAAAGATTCTATAGTCCACTTCTCCGGTTTTGGTAGACTCCTATATTGGAGGGGTTTCAGGAACTTGTGAGAATTTGAGGCACAATTAAGGAAGATCTAATCAAGTGTAAAATTTAAAACTGATGTTCCATAATGTCTTCCCATCAACTTGATCTTCTGCCTCACAGCCTATTCCCTTTTCAATCCCTTCTTTTATCTTCTTAATCTAGTTCTTGACTTGTGAAATCTAAAAACGAATATCGGTTGTTTGATCTAATATATGGCATCTTTTTTCTATTCTTGTACAGCATTTGTCACCTTATTTGTGAAAGACTGATTGTTTCAAATATTTCATCTCAGCGTACATGACTTAACAATCTCTTGTTAATGCCTCTCTCTTGTCTGCAGACATGGAGGTCCTCGAACAGCACTGGATGGCAGCTCCAGTGGAAGCACTGAGGAGTTCTCTGGAAGTTCAGCAATGAATGGACAAAAGATCCATAGTACAGGTGACAGGAGAAGCTAAGTGACTACCACCACTGAAAATAATCGTTGGCTTGTAACGCTTTCCTATTCTCTTACTACAGCTACTAACCTTAAAGAGAAGGAATCTCCTGATGAGAGCCTGCTCTGCTGTCCTGAACCTAGTGAGTGGGGAGGGGAGGACATTCTATTTAAAGGGAATGTGTCATCAAAAAATTATTATTTAAAGGAGTTGTCTCATTACAAGCTTTCAGCCTGCTTCAATGTGTCTGGAGCAAAGGTTTTTTGAATTCAGGGGCGTGCTTCTTGTCTGCCTCTTTTCCTCCCTCTTCCCCCCTTCTCTGTAACTATACAGAAAGTTCTCCCTGTAACCCTTTGTCCCGCCTAGGCGGCTTAGGCTGTGCTGATTTCTGCCAGGGAACAGTGATTGCTATATTAGCTGTGCTGTGATTTCTAATAGCAGAGCAGGGGGGATGCATGTGTTCCTATACCCCCTGCTTAGCATACAAATCTCCACATCTCCAGCAACAAACGGACCCTGTCAGAACAGACATAGGGCAGCTGTGAAGTGTGTTACTATAATCAGAATGTGTCACTAATACAGCAGAGCATGAAGCGTTCACATGCCCACCTGATCTGTTCTATTAGTATCGTCAGAGCTCCACAGACACATCATGATTATAGTAACACACAGGGTCTCTGCTGTCACATCTATTGATCAGCCTCACCTCTGCTCTCCTCAATCTGTGTAGAGAACAGGAGGAAGCGGGCACACACAGGGTAAATCCAGGCAGCACAGACACAGAAGCCAGAGCCCCCCCTCCCTTCCCTACAGAAGCATACTGTGCGGGAGGGGCTGTGTGCTCCGACCTGTATTCAGAAGGTGATGAGTCTTCAGACCTGACAGCCAGTGAGATAAAGATCAACAGGTCTGCTGCTATAGAGATTTGAGAAGCTGATGTACTACTACTAACAGGGATAACTCAAAATCAGTAGGACATTTGTAATGAACATATATTGCAAAGCTGCTTGTTTTTTAAAGATCTTTTAATTAAAACCCAATGATTGTAGCGAGACAACCCCTTTAACGCTCGTTTTTATGTTAAACACATTTTTTAAGAATTTTTGGATTTTTTATTTTTTTTCATTTTCCATATCACGTTAAATATTTTTAATAATTCTTAAGTCCTGCAGTTGTTAATTTGGCCACTAGGCCTAATAATAACTTGACACTTCCTGTTCTGTAGAGAAAGATTTTCAGTCGTCTGCTAATTATCAGCACAGGCACAGTTACACTGAAAGGCGACATCAATGTGTATGGATAGCACTGCATCCACCAGTCAAAATAGGAGATAGTCACAGCTCACCCTCTCCTCATTCCTGCACAATGACTTCTTCCCAGGTCACAGAGCATGCCTAGAAAACTCTCCTATAGAAGTCAATGGGACTGATCCAGTTCAAAGGCTCCTATGTGCATGAAGCTGCTTTAAGCATCTCACTAAATGCTATTAAAGCAATGTAGCCAAGAAAGCTTTCCTAACAATCATATACAGACAACAGAGTTGAGAAATCTACAATCAGAAAATAAAAATGGCTAATGAGAAAATAATATGTATTAGTATCTTGTTTTAATTATTAAAAAAAAAAAAAAATTGGCGACAGATTCCCTTTAACATGTGACCGGAAGAGTGACTGTGCCTAAAAATGATGTCTGTTTCTATGCACAATGCCTGCTAATAGTGTTCTTTTACCCATTAATTGCTTCTGGATGCTCTTCACTAATTACTAGTTCAGTATTTAATAGACAATTTCAGTAAATGACCACTTTAAAGTTCATTAATAAATTAAATGTGATTTTTATGTGTTCATACTAATGCTTTTGGTAGTGATTATGTTTGGTCAAAGCAATTCTGAGGGATAATATGGCATCAGTGACTTGGATTGCTGTGCATAAATGATGGCAATCTGTCCCTAGAGTAACAATATGTGAACATGACTCCTCCAAATGGTTGAAATGGTAACTACAGATGTACTCGCAGAAACGTATTGGTTGTATTTTGTTGTGATACAAATGATAATGTTCTAACCTGCAGATCGAAAGTGAACTTTCTGTACTCCGCTGTCCATGCACATGTCTTGCTCACATTGCCTCCCTCTGCTTGCAGCCTTATTCTGACCACCTACGATCAAAACTATAAAATCTACAATTTTTAATGGTTGTGTTAGTTCATTAGTGGCACATAATTTTCAGTTGATGGATTTATTCAAACGCCAAGTATTCCCAATGCATGATGGGAAATGATATAGCTAAAGCATGGCATTGTTAACTTGCTTTCTCTTTCTCTTGTCCTTTTCTCTCCCAATGGTTGTGGCTCTTCCTCCAAATTTCTCCTGCTGCACACATTTTCTCACCAATTCATTAAAATGCATTATCCCAAACTATTTGCATATGCATTCGCTTCCCCATTACACAACACTTTACCCTTTCTTTTCTTCATGATTCCATTTTTTATTTTGTGTTCCGATTTTGTGTCCTCCACCCTCTTTCACTTCTTCATTCTCTCTGTCTGCGCCCCATTGCCTTTCGTTTGCTTTGTTTATTTTTGGTCATTTTCTTTCTTCGACTACCTTATCTCTCTTACACCTCTTTCATGGCTACGGTTCTCTTTCACCTTTCCACACACATAAAACTTTCTCTGGGCAGTTTTGATGCTGTCTGCTCCCCCCATAGTGCCTGGCTTCTGCTGCACAGTTGGGGTGGATTGGAAGTCCCTCACTACCCCAGCCTGCCTTCCGCTCACCACTGACTATTTCCCGGATCGGCAGAGCCTACAGAATTATTACACGGAAGGGTGCTATGATTTGCTACCAGAGGCTGATCTGGACAGGTAAGAATGTGAAACAGAAACGTATTATTATTTAATATATTACTTAAAGGGACACTGCAAACAGAAGCATGTATTTTGTTAAAACCAATATTCCTGGAAAACGATTTAATTGCAAGTATGCAATTAAAATTATGCATAAAATATTATCCTCTAACTATGTAATAAAACTTTGTTTGGCTGGGTAGACTTATCTAACTTCACCTGCAACTTATGTCTACATAGTCTCATCACAAATAGTAGGTAATGACAATGATTGCTCTATTATTCTCCACAGGGAAATATAAGATTATACTAAACCATGGTCATACATGAAAAGAAAATAGGGTCATCTTTTTCTGCACCGAAGATGGGGTGGGGCATTTTCTTTACACTTATTGGGTAATTGCTGATGACATTTACACTTCTGAGCCCAGTGCCTACCAGAAAGGAGGACTATGAAGCAATCCTCTCTCTGGTATGCTATCGGAGCTCACTAGAGGGATGTCAGAGAGAGTAATGCACGTACTGATATAGGGACACTACCATAAAAATTTTTCTTTTACAATTTTTTTCCTTTAATTGGCAGGATATTATACATATATATATATATATATATATATATATAATATATATATTATATATATATAATAATATATTCTATATATTATATATATATATAATATATAATATATATATATATATATATATATATATATATATATATATATGTGTAATTATATATATATATATATTATGTGTAAATATATATATATAGTATATATAAGTGTATATATATATATATTATATATATATATATATATAATATATCCTGCCAATTAAAGGAAAAAAAATTGTAAAAGAAAATTTTTTATGGTAGTGTCCCTTTAACCATATATCAGTTTGTGCATGTACTTAAAGGAGTTACCACTTGTATAAACAGAATTACCACAGCCATACCAGGCCTGACAAAAGGTTATGAACGTCCTGAAATGTTGCTATATAAAATAGCTACACAAAATTGATTTAATAATACTTCAAACAAAGTTGATGTTTGGACCACTGATGATTCTAATCGTGAACGTAGATAGGGATTACTGTAGGGAAACTTGCCACTCCACATTATAATCTCAGTCTGTGCTACTGCTATATAGCCTCTACAGTGTAATCCTTGTTATTGTATGTGATATTCTCCTCCATTTTTCTTCCTGGATGGCAAGAGGCCAGCCTGCAGATCGGACCAAGTTGCTGGCATCAGGACCAGACAACCCATAGGACTCTGTCTGATCATTTTGAAGGACTTACTGATGGTCCACTTCTAACCACACAAAGTACACAATCAGACCTTTTGATTCATCATCTCCTTTTTCTGTGGACCAAGTCATGGTTGATGATGGTCTCTAGGGGGCCGTTTACACGGCAAGTGCCAAATACCGGTTGGTTATGCGACCGGTATTTGCACTGTTTTGCGGCCCTCCCCCTTCACATTGAGATGCACATATTCCATCCGGAAACCGGACGGAAGAATGTGCAACCACAATGTCTTGCGGGTGGACCGCCGGCGGCAAAACCGCCCGACGGAAAACCCGTGCAGTGGGGACTGCTGCACGGGTTTTCCATAGAGCCCCGTTCTGCTGGTTTTCGGCCGGTTTTTCAGGTGGTCTGCAAAACCGCAAACGGCCTGAAAAATCGGCCGGAAACCCATGACGTGGCGACATGCCCTAAAGCTTCTCTAGTAGGGGAAGTACCCCTAACCTCAGATGTTTAAATATTTGTGTCATCTTCACCTGCTTTATCCAACCTCTGCAATAGAATTAAAGCTTGCAACAAATTGAAGTTAGAATGTTGAGATCTGAGCCATCAGACAACAGAGTATAGTGTATTTAGTGTAGTTGTTTTACTAGTATTTAAACAGGTACCATGTTATGCGGATAGTGATATCAAATTCTTGTCTAAAATTAAACTTATTTTTTAGTATGACATATTGTCATTTCTTTAAAGGAGTCGTCTGTGTCCTAACAGAAAAATAATAACATGCTTCTGTAGCCAAATAAAATGTACTGACTGATATTAGGGTTACATAGAAAAGACACCACTGGAGTTCTGTTATCTCACACTGGTCCGCAGATTGCTCACATGACCGTGCAGCCGATACTTGCCCCAGTAGTCTCTACAGCACACGACTACTATGGCCAATGATTGGCTTTGTCATTGGTGTCACTGATTGTAACATGGTTTTGAAATTTCTTAGAAGACCTTTAAACCTTTGTAACATAATTTTATAGGACTGCAGCTTCTTTCCCTTTGGAAGATCAAAACTTTAACAAGGTAACATTTAATATATGTTGTGTTCAGTAGGCGGGATGAAGAAGGTACTCAGATGACAGCACAGCAAGTATTTGAAGAATTTATATGCCAACGTCTCATGCAGGGCTACCAAATAATTGTTCAGCCAAAGCAACCAAAACCTACCTCTTCTGCTCAACCTCCGCTCAGCAGCAGCCCTCTCTATAGACGAGGTACAGAAATTTTTACACTTGTTCAAACTGCGGATTGTTACAAGAAGCCTAGTTCTAATTTCAGTTTTGCATTTTCCAGGATTGGTGTCTCGGAACCGTCCTGAAGAGGAAAATCAGTACTGGCTTAGTATGGGAAGGACGTTTCATAAAGTGACATTTAAAGACAAGATAATCACAGTTACAAGATATTTGCCAAAGTAAGAGACAAATGCATATTCTTCTTGCTGTTGTGAATATTGTAATAGTTTTAAAAATTGTTTTCTGTTGGAAATACAATGAAAGTCCAATTCCATTACAAAAAAGTACAATTCCAACAAACTCAATCTATTACCATTACCACCTTTTTTGGTCTTTTACATGATGCATATGTCCTTCGAACTCAGGACATGGGAAACTGTTCCATAACTGCTCTGTTCTGTATGCACGGTTTTGTCACTGAATTTATAAGATGAGGATAACTTTCTTACTACATTATTAAACCTGATGGTTGGTTGTCTCATCATGCTATTTCACAGAGCCCCAGCAAACTTCAGACTAACACTTCCTGGATAGGCTATGGTTGTTTCTATAGCATTGATTGGCATATCAGCTCTGTTATTCCTAGCTGTTCCTGTTAGAGTCGGGTGAGTGCTAGAGATTTATAATCTGTAGTAAACAAGGCTACAGATCTCTAAGGGTTAAAACTTGTCATTAATCAACATAAACAAGCTTCTGTGCTAGAGATAAGACTCAGCAGGGAGTGACTTGCCATGGTTGGACAGCAGCTTGGACCAATCGGATAAGAGAGAGCAGAGAGAAGTGATCGGTAACCAAGAGAAACTTGTGTACACTAGCAGTAGATAAAATATCTCCTGAACAAATCAAAATCAGAACAGCAGTGTATTTGGTAATAGTCTTAGTTTACCCTTCCCTCCATGTTCAAAGCTAATCATTGTGGTGAGAAAACCCCTTTAACCTAGTTTTAGGTCATAATGGCTGCTGGCTTTTTCTTGTGCTGATATAGTTGCCATTATAGCATATAGTTGCCATTATAGCACTGACCTTTTCATCCAAGAGTTACCATCTGGAGTCCTGAATTTTATATTTTATATGACATTAATTATAAAATATATTTAAGAATATTTTTATACTAGTCCTGTATCATTAGGGGTTTTCATCTAAAATATTGAAGTTTAGCTAGTGTTTTTAGGAGTTTTTTTTGGTTTTTTTTGGCTCAACAGGAAATTTAACTAATATACTTTCAGTTTAAAATAAATTGAAAGCCTTTCTTGCACTGCTAGTGCCATGATCCTCCAATCTCATTTGTACCTACATAATCATGTATTGTACAAGGAGAAGCTGGCTCCATTGGTGATCGATTGCAGCCAACGATTGGTTGTTTTGTCACTTGTCATTGTTATGATACATTGGCCCACATTTGTCATTGTGGTTGCACAAGAAAAAATTTTGTTAAAAAGGCCACCAAAAAGGGGTCCCATTTTTTGGTTAAAAGTTTGCCAATTTTTTGGGGATCCCCCGCCCCAAAAGGGTTTTCGGATCGGGAAAAAAGTGAGTTTTAGCTTTGGGGAAAAAGGGTTTTTCCCACAATGAAACCCATCCCGAAAAAGACGGGGAAATAAATCACTCAACTTACTAGGTTTTCTGTTTGTCTTTTGCTTGTACCAGGGGATGGCAGAGCAGGGGAAATCCAAGCAAACCCCCCCGCGGGGGAAAAACAAAATGATTATCCTAAAGGGCCCATTATTCCACACAAGTGCCCTCAAAACAGATTTTAAAACCGTTGCCCCAAACTTTTCTTTTAAAAAATAACACTTTTTTTCCCTTTTTTTTTTAAAATTTTAATGGCCCACTTTTGACCCGGGAAGGTTATATACACGCATAGGGGCAGTTTACCACGCACAACCCCTTTCAAACAAAAACCCCGGATTTAGTCAATTGAGCCATATGAAAAATTTGGGGGGGTTTATGTAGAATTTAAATGGGGTTGGCCATTTTTTTTGGGAAATTTGTTTTGTACAACATTCACTTGGGGGGGTTAAAAATTTGATCATCAAATAAAAAATTACTTTGGGGTTTGGTAAATGCATCTTTTTAAAATGAAATTTTATTTTGGAATACTAGGGGTACATGTATAAAAAACTGTATGGGTCTTAGATTTTCCCTTTGTTCCCCAAATAGCTACCAATCAGAGCCCCCCTTTAAATTTTTTCAAAAGGCACTATATGGAAATGACAGGGGACTCTGATTGGGTTGCAAGAGAAAACATAGAAAGTTTTAAGCCCTTTAGACAGTTTTCTACAAAAAGGCCCTTAGTATTTCCCAAAAACCAATAGTATTTCTCGGGAAATTATACTGACAATTTTTCAAAGGCCAAGGGGGTTAGTTAATATTTAAATTTCGAATGTCAGCCCTTGGGGGAAACCTTTTAGGGGTTACTTTTTTTGGCACCACACACCTCCCAGCTGTAATATGGCACTTATTGGAAACAAGCCGCAAAGTACTATTACGTTGTGTTCAGAAGATTTTGAACGCTGAAAATTTCAATGTGAAAGTGTCATGTACAATTTTGGCCTGTTTGTGTGGATTTTAAAATGTAGTCACTGATTTGATGTCGATTATTTTATTTATTTTTTTATGAATTTTTTAGCATGTGAATTTTGGTTGTGAATTGGAGGTTGATTTGCTTACGGATCTGACTATATCTGCATCCAATCCATCTCAAAAATTTTTGCACAGATTTTTTTTTTCGCTTCATATTAATTTCAGTGGAAAAAAAAAAAGCTTTTTGCTTTTCCGTGCTGAATCTACATCAAGAAGTGACATGTTATTTTTTTTTTGGGGTTCACTTCTGAAAAATCCACTTTGTCACCAATGACTTGTACATTTCCTGTTGAAATTAACAAGACACAGAATGCCATCAGATTTGGACACGCAGTGCAACGTGGATTCGGCAATAAATTGCACCAATTTCTGCAACATATTTGAACATATGAGGCAGAATGGGAAGAGGTCAATATTACGCAGCACATTCATCCTAGCCTTGATTTTTTTTTTCATTTAATAACATAAAAAATTGCTATACTGAGTGGCCCAGCTCTGGAACAGACCATTTGTGTGGTTTCTTTTTACCTTTTGGGCCAGTTATGTGATAAACAGGCTACCCTACTTATTGTTTGATTTGATGCAAAGGTGGATATCGCAACGAGAATGTGACGACCGCTTTTAGCCTTTTATAACATAGTAGGCCCAAATTATCAAAACTGTTAACGTAAGTTAAAAGGTTGTTTGGAATTGCAGGCAAAGCTTAGCTTTCATTTCTCCATAGCTACTTAAAATATTGAAGTTGACCTCTTATTGGTTGTTATGGGCAACAAAAACCCCTTCTATTTTGACAGTTTTGATAATTAAGGGTTCTTTTTGGGCGCGGGAACATTTTTAAGGGGTTTTCTCTCTATTAAATAGTAAATTCCCAAAATTAAAAGGGAAAAAGTTAGCCTTGATTGAAGAATTTTCCCGTACATCACATCCCCAAACCTTTTTTCACCAGGGACCAGTTTTATGCAAGATGGCACGGCCCAGTGGGAGTAGGGGGTGGAGGGGATTTGGAGGTTTAGGATCACACGCACAAAAAAAAATAAAAAAAGACATACATTGTAAATTTAGGGGTATAAATGTGACCAATAGAAATAACGCAGACGATTCCCACCTTCTTTTGGGCCCAGCATTTTTTAATAATAATATAATACAGTTATATTGATCAGTTCTTTGGGTCAGCACTATACATGCATATAATATACATATATAATCCGCTCTGTGGGCCCCTTTTTAAGAAAGGTAAATTTATAGGTCCCTCAATAGGTGGATTTGGGTTTCCCACCCAATGGGAAAAAATTTTTAGGACCCTATTAGGTATTGTATAATGGGGGCCCAAAAGGTTTCGGGGGTAAAAAATAGGCCCCTTTGTAGGTAAAAAAAAAAAAAAAAGGGCCCCTCTTTGGGTAGTGGGTAGTCATCCCTCTGTATTGGGTCTGAATATACCCCAGTTGGAAAAAAAATATTCCTATAAAACCTTTCCTTGGGAAAGATATAAAAGGTCTTCTTAATATTACATGCCCTCTAAAAGGTTTTGTGTGTGTTTAAAAATTTTATATTAAAAATATATAATACACACCCACACAAAACCCCTTTTAAGATATTTAAATCCCCCTTGGGTTTTTTATATAAAATGTCCCCGTAGGAAAATTATACACCCCCCCTGTAAAAAAAAAAATTTCCCCTTGTGAAATACATATA
Source organism: Phyllomedusa bahiana (assembly GCA_025379985.1). Taxonomy (NCBI): domain Eukaryota; kingdom Metazoa; phylum Chordata; class Amphibia; order Anura; family Hylidae; genus Phyllomedusa; species Phyllomedusa bahiana. The sequence continues at coordinate 50,025 of JAODAL010023929.1, read as the reverse complement.
AAATTTTCCCCTGTAGATAGTTACATGCCCCTTTTTTTTTTAGATATATAGGCCCCCTTGTGGGTTTAAGTAAAAATTTATACATGCCCCCTGTAGTTTTTTTTCCTTTTCCCTATGTAGGGAATTACATGCCCCCTGTAGCTAGTCACATAAATGCTCTCTGTAAGTAATTACATGCTCCCTGTAGCTAGTCACATATATGATTCCTGTAGGTAAATAAGCAGGCTAATAAAAAATAAATAAATAAAGGTTACTCTCCTCTTCCCTGCCAAGCTGCTAGCCCCGGAAGCTAGTGCCCAATGAGACCCAGCAGCCCAAGGGGTGTGACGGCACTGCTGCATCACACCTCCTCTGCTGTATATACAACGATTGGCAAAGTAGTTGTACACTATGGGCCTCATATATGAAAACTGTCTAGGTGTAAGGCCCTGTTCACACGACGGATTTGGCCGTGGTTATGGCCGCGGGTTCAGACGCGGTTTCCGCGGCCAAATCGCGCTTAGTTTATTAACATGGTTTCCTATTGGAAACCGCATTAATAGTCACATGCCACGGTTTTTGGCCGCGGCTCCGGGGCCGCAGCCAAACCCGCGCGTGTGAAGAGCTCTCCTGTCAATTCTTGACAGGGAGTGCTCTGCGCGGCCGCCGCGCAGTGCTGCCGCGGGCTGCTCGGTTGGAATGCGGCTCGCGGCGCGGTTTGCCCCCTGCTATTCCTTTGCATGGGGGCAAAACCGCCGGGCAAGCCGCGCCCCCAACCCCGCCCCTCCCGCGCCGATACCACGCCGCAAATCCGCATCGTCGGTTCGACGAGGTTCTGGCCGCGGGAACCACAGCGAGAGCCGTGGTGAAACCCGCGGCCAAACCCGCCGTGTGAACGGGGCCTAAGACTTTCTTTGTTGTCCTAAGCAATTTCATAGCACTGTATGAAATGAAAGGGGAGCTCTGATTGATTGCGTTCCGCACAACAAAAGTCTTTGATCTAGACAGTTTTCATACATGAGGCCCTCTATGTGCAGCTGCTAGCTCTGCACAGCCGTCTTAAAATGGCTGTGCAGAGTAGATGCCGATAGCCCGGACTTATAAAGTTAACAGGCAGCCGACATCATTTGGAACCTGGGGCTGACATGGACAAGTAGAACATGCTTCACGACCCGGCGCTGGTCCACAGACAAGTGGTTGGGGAGCCCTGCTGTTCACATCTTATGTTTAACATTATTTATTACTTTTTCCCTATACAATAATGTAATTTTATTTATTTTTTGGTTATAGAAATGGATAATATGGTCTTTTTAGGCAATAATGAAGCAGAAGAAGTAAATGTCTTTTGTGAATACAGTAATATTTTCACTAGCAATAAATTTTTCATCCAGACTAATATACAACTCAATTCACCCTAATAGATTGAGCTTAATTTTAATGGCCAAGATATTTTTGTAAAAGATTTTGGAATGGATCATGTAGCTACAAATAAAACGTGACACTAACCTCATTGAATATCAGAAAAAGTTTAGAAAACCTTCTTTCACCATCATCCTAGAGGTTGCCCCCTCATGATTACTGGCCTAGGTGTAAGCTATTTTCTTTTCTAGCTATATAACCCAAGGTTTGATAGCCTGTCTTGATATTGCAATCCACCCATTCCCCTAACCAACTTGATCACCTTTCTACACCCACTCTAACTAAGCTTTGTCCTTCTTATACAGTGGCACCCAAAACTGTATACAATATTCCATATGTGGTCACACCAAAGATTTGTGTAAAGGCAAAACTGTGTTCTTGTCTTAAGCATCTATGCCTCTTTTAATGCAACCCATGATTTTATTTGCCTTTGCAGCAGTTGCCTGGCATTGGTCACTAAAAGTAAGACTAAAATCTTTCAAGATCCCTAAATATTTTTCAGCTTTAGTAATATATTACTATATGTAGTGCATTTTGTTTTCTCAGCCCAAGTGTATGACCTTAGAGTTACCCACATTAAACTTTCCTTGCTATTTCTCCACCCTAGTAGCCAATGTCCCTGTGTAAAATTGTATTATTCTACTTTGTGTTGATGACCTTATATAGCTTTGTACTGTCTGCAAATATTGTAATTCTACTGTTTAAGCCATCTACAAGGTCATTAATTAATGCATTAAGAAGAGAAGTGACCAATTCAGACCATTATGGTAACCTACTAGCAACAGTAACCCAATTGGAGTATATTCACTTATAACCACCCTCTGTTTCCTATCACAAAGCCAATTGTGAATCCATTAACACATATTTTCCTCCAGTCCGATCATTCTCAATTTTGGCACCAATCTTTTATGTGGCACATTATCAGTTGCCTTTGAGATGTCTAGATAGACAATCTCCACAGCCTTACCCAGGTCCAGTCTGGAACGTCCCTCATCACAGAAGCTCATCAGATTACATTGACGGATCCTTTATAAAGATGTGCCAGTGCTGTGTTATAAGATAATTTTCACTTAGATAGTTCAGAATAGCATCGCTTAGGGCCCATTTACACGACATGCTTTTACCATCAGTTTTTTACGTGTTTTGGGTTTTCAAAACTGCTAAGATCCGACTGTAAGACATCCTCATAGTACTTAAAGGGTTTCTCCGGGAAAAGAAGAAAACTAAATAGATAAACTACATGTTAGAATTTTAAAATTCCTAAATACCTTTAATTAGAAAAATCTACTAATTTTGTCTAGAGGCTAATTATTGTAGAAGAGCAAAATGGCCGCCAGGCTACTTCCTCAACAGAAACCTGTCCTACAGGAAGTAGGACAGGTTCTGGGACTTCCTGTTAGACTGACAACTGAGCATGTGCTGTGCTCACTCAGCCTGAGAGACTTGTGATATGAGGAGCGGCTCAGAGTAAAAAGGAGACTAGTCATGAGGGCTGTACACACACATATTTATATACATAAATTTGGTGTGGATCTAGTATATGAAATATATAGCGCAACTGGAGGAAGCTGTTGTGGAAAATATAGTTTCCATAGAGCGCGCCTAGCAACTTTAGCTCCGCCCACTAGCCCTGTGAGGAGGAAGATCCATCATGGTGATATAACAGCGTTTGGAAGTAGTTCACACACTGGATTGTGATAGATAGTTACTGCTTATCTCTAGTATTACTGCACTGTATGTTCTAACTTTTTTTTAGATTTCTCACACAACCCCTTGAAATGAAAATCCGAGTTGTAGTCCACATGACTTGGATTCTCAGTAGATTGCAAAAATGCTGTTTTTGCAAAAATGTGGAACATGTTCGTTCTTTCTGCTGGATTTGCGCTAAAAAAAAAATGTCCCAACATTTCTATGTCGGATCCGTGTCCAAAACCATACAGAAATGAATGGGACTCATTTTCTGACTGCAAATTCAGCGGGGAAAAAATGTCCAAAATCCTCGCAATTTTTGGATTCAGTATCCGATGAGTATTTTGTCTTTCATTGTGTGGACACAGCCTTAGAAAACCTTTACACACAATAGAAGTTAAAGGGGGTTGTCCATTCTATGAAAAACTATTCGGGCAGTTGGGAAATGATCTCAAACAAAAAGAAAAAACAACTCACAGTTTAAACAAGCTTCATTTTAACACTGCCACAACTTCCAGTCCTCCTCACTAGTGTTGATTGAACTGTTCTAAAAAAGTTAAGTTCTAGTAGAACTTCTCAAATTTTAAGAACTCAAACTGAACCGAACATTTCACTGTTCGTTCGAGTAAAGATCTAGTTTGACACACCATTTTAAGTTTAGTTTTCAGCAGCTGTCTGCACTTTTGGTGGCCATCCAATCAGTGCAGAGCACAGAGAAGTGTCAAAAACATCATAGCTGAGGTGTAGGGCTCTCATTGACTCCTAGAAATCACATGAACATGTTATATATATTTCTCTGTATTGCCTTGTGAACACCATTTTCAGCTCACTCTGTATTGTATAGACTGCTCTTAGTTAGATAGCATTTTCCTCTCCATAGACATTAATAGTTAGGGAGTTTGGTATTTCTGTCTGCATCTTTCCCACACCCAGAAGCTGTTATGTGGCAACATTTGCAGGCTCACATAATGCCTAACTCTCATGTACATGGATATATGTTATACAGAGTGCTTGGATTTGCCCAAAAGTTCAGTTTTTGCAGTTTTGGGGATTCAGTAATTGTATAACACAGCATCTCCAAATCTCCTATGTGTCAAAGGGGCTTTAAAGACCCCCTCAAACTGCAGGGCCCCGTAGCAGCTGCCACCGCTGCACCTCCTATAGCTACGCTCCTGCTTGCAAGCTGTCCTCATCTTTTCAGTTAGCCATAGAAAGGAATTTAGTATTTTAGCCTCTCAATTTTTTTCTGTCACTCTTAAAGCCAAATTTTCTTCACTAAGTTATTCCACATATCCAGTTTACTGTTATGAATGGTAATTACAGCTTCTCCTCACCTGTATAGGTATAAAAATTAAGCAGAACATCTTCTCCCATTGACTTTAATGGAATTCGAGTCCTAATTCAAATAGAACCTCGACCCGAACACACTTAAGTTCGAGGTTCTAATCGAACTAGAACTTTTTTCTGCTGGCTCATCTCCAATAACTACGTGACCCTGCAGCCATTCATAGGCCTCAGCGGTCTCTTTCAGGATGAAAGGCTCATAACCACCTAGGCCTATGATTGGCTGCAGCATCTCGTGACCACTGACCTCATCAGATTTGTTGCCTCATTTTTGTCTTATCAGTAGGTTTTCTGTTCCTTCCATTACACTTAGGCTATGTTCACACGGCTTAACTGCGGGACGTAATTACCCCCCGCAATTACGCCGTGTGGACGGGGGCGGGAGCGGGGGGACGGCACCTCGCCAGCCCATAGACTTGCATTACCAGCGGCGCGTCTACGCCACTAGTAATTCACATGTCAATTATCTCCCCGCCCGGCGGATTCGCTGACCTGGGAGAGGAGACGTAATCCATAGTTCTCTATGAGAACTAATGACTGGGCTGTTTTCAACCCGTAATTTGCGCACTTCGGCGCGTAATTACGGACCGAAATACGGCCCATTTTAAGCCGTGTGAACATGGCCTTAGACTTATAATAAACCCATATCAATATTTAATTATTTATTCCTATTCCACATTTCCGTTTCCCACACTGATATCAAGTATTGCGCCTTAGGTGAGATTATAGGTTTATTTATAATTCTGTCTCCTCCTTATTAGTGAGGCTTCTAGTTTTGTCCTTCTTCACTCTTCTTACCTCTCATTCTGTTCCACCCTCAGTTTAATTAGTTAGGGTCTCCTAAATTTTGTCAAATTGGTACATCCATTACTGACTTCACCTCTTTCTATTCCTCTTAGAAAACATATTCATCTACTCTTTCTACAAGCCAACAGCCGATTATGTAACAATGTAATGACAATGTAAGATCATATTCATTGCTGAATGGTTGGACAAAGCCCTCTCTGAATCTCCAGATTTTAGACTAATTCAGAAATAAACGCACCCATAAGGCTATATCTACACAGCACTGGATACTCATTGGATTTTCTTTGGATTCAGCATTTTAAAACTGGCAAAAATCCGACTCTACCCAGCGCTGTGTAAACCGCAATGAAAAGTCTGTGTTGTAGTCTACATAGCATAGATTTTTCCGGTCAGTTTAAAAATCCGCCGGATTCTAGCGTATTCTCAAACCTGCTGTATCTTCTGCAGCATTTCCGTTGGATTGAATGTACGGGGCCAACAGAAATTCCAAAAAACAACAACAGTTTTTTAGTCCAAAACCATGGTCCAGCAATGTTGAAATGCCATAAGATTTTGGACAACATTTTAACAAATGCTGTGTAGACATAGCCTTAGACTCATCAAAATCATTCAACTGAATCCTACCATGAAAATATATTCTAATGTAATATTTGTTTCAGCTTAAAATATTGTGACAGATGAGCTTTAATGAAAGTTTGACAGCTTGCAAAAAAAATCCCCCAGAATTTTTTTTTTAACTTGGTGTACAGTTTGATGACTTTGTGTCTTTTAATATATATTGTTCTTTATTCAACAGATATCCCTATGAATCTGCCCAAATAAGTTATACATACAACTTGTGTCCCTCACACTCAGGAAGTGACTTTGTGTCTAGCTGGGTAGAATTCTCCCATGAGCGGCTAGAGGACTACAAATGGAACTATTTAGATCAATACATCTGCTCTACAGGGTCAGAAGATTTCAGGTAAATGTGTGTACAATGTAGTAAGGCCTTTTACATTGTCAACATGATGAATGTTACTGAACTCACAATGTTTTATCTTATTAAGTCTGATTGAGTCACTGAAATTTTGGCGGACACGTTTCCTGCTTCTTCCCTCTTGTGTGGGACCTACAAAGCGGATCACTGAAGGGGAGCAGCGATGTGATCTGTATGGAGATCGTCCTCGATCTGAACAAGAGGAAGCTCAATTATGGGATGGCTTCTTGCGTTTTGTAGAGGGATTGAATCGCATTCGAAGACGTCACAGATCAGACCGAACAATTAGGGTAACATCTGTTCTCCGTTATTCTCCCCTAAAAAATTCTAGAATCACACCACTGACTACTTAATGTTGCTTTTTTTTGGTTTTAATTTTGAATGGGTTTTTTGTTTTCTTTTTTTCAATAGAAGGGGAGCGGGAAAATTAAAGGAAATTACAGGGCCCCCCCCCCCTCAAACCACCTAACCCCCTCCTGGGACCACCTGTTGGAAAGAAAGGAACATCTGCACTTTCAGCACTACTAGAGATGGAGGCAAATCAAAAGTAAATCCTCCCCTTTTGTATAAAATTTATGTTATGAGTTTTGCATAAAAGAGATTTATTAATCATGCAATTTATTTGAGAAGCGGGGGGAGCACAAGTTTTTAGGGGCATCTGGGAAGGACAATGAGGCCGCGACCGTGTTGTCACTAAAACTTTGTGGATACCCCCCGCAAAGAAATAAAGGTGTATGTGTCACGAACGGGTGAAATACTGCTGGAATCCAATGGCCGGGGGCTGGGTCCCAAACACAGGGAGGCAGGGGTAGCGGGGCCCCCGGGAAGGTAAGGGGTTTTTGCTGCTTGTCAAATGCAGGGGTTAAGCTTTCGGGGCGACAGCAGGCAATGGGTTAGGGGGCAGGGTTAACTCAATGAACAGGAAAAAGGCGGGACGGCAATTCCCCAAACAAGGACTGAAAGCAGGGGCTAAGCAAAATACTCAAGCAGTGAACAACAGGCTTGAGTTTATATAAACCGGAAAACAGGAAACAAGATGGCAACCAGTTGAGAACACAATCCGCCATTTTAACTGGGGGCAAACACATTTAGAAAGTTCCCAAAGGGCATAGTAGGAATTCCTGACATTACTCCCTATCAAAAGCGGCCTCTGACGAACCTGACTTGGTTTCTCCGGATGTCCTGAGAAATTGTTTAACAGTCGAGGAGCATTAATTTACTTACGGGTTTTCCCAGAATTTTCTTCGGGCCCCAAAACCCTGCCATTAATAAGGTATTGAAAGCTGGTTCCTGAAAATTCTAGAGTCCAAATTTGTCTACGACAAACTGCTTTTTGACCATCTACTCCACTGCATCAGGAGGAGGGGAACACGCCCGGGGAAAGGGATTGGGACACAACATTTTTTTATAAGACACATGAAAACCCCCATGAATCTTAAAAGATTTGGGAGTTTGAGCCGAACTGCTACTGGACTGTTTATTTTGCTATCTCTATGGCCCAAAAAAACCCTTCTGTCCCAGTTTTGGTGAAGGAACCTAAGTCAAATTTCTCGAGAAGCCATACTTTATCCCCCCCTTGAAATTTGGTGCTTTTGCGAGTTTTTTTCTGCCATCTTTTTAAAAATTTTCTTGAGCCCTCCTATTTTCCTTTAGTAGCTGTAAATTTTTGCGTAATGCCAAGATCCTTTCCGTCAGCGGGAATATGTGAAAAGCAGGGAATTTGGGAAGAATATTTGGATGGTACCCCAAAAAATTTGAAAAGAAAGGATCTGTTTGGTGGGGGCATTTTGGAATTTATTGTATGAAAATTCACCACGGGAAGCAGATCAACCAGTCACTTAAAAAGGGGGGGGGGGGGGGGGGGGGGGGGGGGAAATAAAACATCGCAGGTACTGTTCCAGGGTCTGATTCGTCCATTAGATTGGGGGAAACCGGTTGACAATTAATACGATGTCGTGCTGAAAAAAAAAACTCTCCCCAAAATTTGGATGTAAAACTGCACCCCACGATCCGAGAAACTTCATCAGGAACACCAAAGGCGAAACAAAATTCTGAATTTGAACCGCTGTGTTTTTGGGGGGTGGGGGAAGGGCCTTTGGTGGCCGGTCAACTACCACGAAAATTGTTTTTTTCCCCTTAGGGGGTAGGTAATTTAGATGAAGTCCAGGATATGAACCCCGGGGGGCGAAGGGGACCGGAAAAGGCAAAAACCAAACCTAGGGTGAAGAACGGGAGTTTTGCACTAGCACAGAGTCACGGGGATTTACATACTTTTACATCCTGAAAAGAAATTGGGCCACCAAAAGAACGGATAAAAATTCCTCTCTTCTGCACTCCTTTGTGACCCGCAACGGGAAATCGTGGGCTAGCCTCAGAATCTTCAGTTTTTACTTTTCGGGTTTATAAAGCTGCGCCCTGGGTCCACATCTTTTTTTAAGCACTAACTGTACATCATCTGGGGGATGGGAGAGTAAGGAGCGGGGTCATGGGCCCTCATCTTTTTGGAAAAGTCCTTATTATGAATTATTCCCACAACATTAGACTCCGGAAAAAGGGTCTTAGGGTGAATTTGCGGGTTGTGGAATCATGGAGAACATTCTTGATAAAGCATCTGCCTTGCCTTTACAAGTTTCCGGCCTTTATAATTAAAATTTTTAATTGATTGAGGAAAAACCCCAACGAGCTTGACGAGGAGAAGACACTTGGCAGATCAAACAATTCCAGATTACGTGATCAGTTAGAACTATTATTTGTTGTGAGGCTCCTTGAAAATGATGTCTCCATTCCTTAAAAGCTGCAACAATAGCTAATAGTTCTTTATTCCCCACATCATAATTCCTCTCAGCGAGGATAAACCCCGGAGAAAAGCACAAGGATGCAATAAACTCTTGTCTCCCTTTCTCCTGAGACAGTATGGCCCCCTAAAAGCACAGCCCTGAAGGTCCACTTCCACAATAAGGGGCGAGTTCGGGTCGGGATAAATTAATACAGGGGCTGATTGAACTTGCCCTTTAAGAGAGAGAAGGTTTTCTTGGCTTGAGGAGACCAAACAAAAGCTTTTTTCTTTTTAGTCAACTGTGAAATGGGAAAAAAGATTTCTGAAAAAATTCTTGATGAAGCGCTATAAAATTGGAAAACCTTGAAACTTGAACATCTTTTATTTTCGGGGGTGGGCCAGTCTACTATTGCTTTATCTGCTAGATCCCCTTTGTAGACCATAAAGGTGAAATTAAAAAGCCCAAAGGAAATTTATCTCTGTCTGAGGAATTCACACTTCTAATTTTGATGTAAAGAGGGTTCCCCCAACGTTCCAGAACAAGTTTCACAGTCTCTGGGGGTTTTTTCCATCAATTGGAAAAACAGGATATCGCCAGATAGATAATGAACTGGTCCAAAGTCTCTGAAATGTCGTTGAGAGATGTTAAGGTGGGGGGGGCATTACAACCAAAACATAACAAATACCAAAAATTCCATAACGTGACCTAAAGGCATCTTCCATTTTCTCCAATCTGATACGGGCCAGGTTTTAAAGGGGGCCTCGTAATCAATTTTGAAAAAATCTTGCAGTCGTACCCTCTCCAAATTCAGGGATCATGGTAAGGATAACGGTTCTTAAAATTTTGTTTTATTAAGTTCTCGTAATCAATGCAAGGGCTTAAGGAACCATCCTTCTTTTGACAAAAAATATGGGAGCCCCTGCTGGTAAGAGGGAAAGGGCGGGTGAACCCCTTACAAGTTTTCCTCTAAATATCCCCTTTAGGGGTTTTTAAATCAGGCCCGGCCGAGGGTAGAGTTACTGAAGGGTAGGATGCACCAGGAAGCAAATCTAGGGGGAATCGTAAGGGCGGTGTGGGGGAAGCTTTCCGGGATTCTGTTTGCTGCAAACACTGCATATTCCTTGTATTCAAGGTATCCATTACTTTTTTGTCTTGAACGGGGCTTCAGGGCTGGGCAGAGTGAGCTGTTTGGTGAACATCCTCAGCGGGAAGCTTATCTCTTGGTTTTTCCCGTTGATAACCGGGTCGTGATTGCAACCAAGGTAAGCCAAATGACAGGGAAAGTGCGGCGAAGATTCAAAGAATGACAGGGCTTCATGGGGCTGGGTGCAAAATGTTTTTAAATGGGCGGTCTCTTGATCCACTGGCCCTGACTCATGGAGACCCATTTACAGTCCCATTACCACGGGGGAATTCCCCCTTTCTTTAGTTTAACCCCCCATGCTCTTGAGCAAAGGGGAGACCATGAAGTTGCCCCTTGCCCCGAGTCCACCAAAGCTGAGGTGGATACCCCACTGGATTAGCCCGAAATTTTAAGGGAAGAAGCAATGAGAGTCCTTATTCTCTTTTTTTATATAGTGGGGGCCCCTCTGAAATAGACTGGACAACTGCTCTTTCAGTAAATCATTCTCTAAGCAATTGTTCCCCATCCGAGGAGTCGGGGGTCCATGAGGGGGGGCCCCCAACTCCCCGGGGGGGCTAGGGCAATTGAGAGGAAGTGGTCGAAATTTCCAAGTAAAAAGCATAGATTTCAGGAGCCCTTTTGTCTCCATCTACGCTTTCACTTTCAATATGGATCGACTTGCATAGGCTCGCTTTCCCCCAAACCTGCGAATTTTTCCCCCGGGGTTCCTTGGGGAAAAAAGACAGGAACAGGGGGGCCCGCTTGGGGCATAATTTAAAGTAGCCCATTTTTCCCGCGTCGTTCTGATAGTCGGGGGTCAATTCGAATCAATGGTTAATAAAACATCCAAACCTAAGGGAGCCTCACACGGGGGAAGTTCATCTTTTAATGCGCTGCATAGCCTTTCTTAAAAAAAAACACTTTGCGGCTCATTCCATCGTTCGATTGCCCACCTCTTTAATTCCATAGCATATCAGGGGACGGGCGTTTGCCCTGGCGGGAATGCAGTTTTGCTGCTTTTCCGTACACGACATTAGGGCTCAAACATTTGACTCATGGGGTCGATGAAGTCTTCCAGGGGATTCAGCCGGGGTCCTGGGGCTCCCAATCAAGGCTGGCCCCAGCAATGGCTTTTTGTGTTAACAGCATAAAATCATAACCTTAGACCTGTCCGTAGGGAACTGCGTTGGATTTGCATCAAATATAACCTACATTGGTTAAGGAATCCCCAATTTACGGGGCCCCCGCCGAACTGAAAGGCGGCAACTTAGGGGGTCATTACAGGCACCGAAGTGGATGGTCCAAAGGCTTGATTCTCCCAGGGGATTCCGGTCAGTTAAGGTCTGCACGGGTCCCCCACGTAGCTCTTGAATGGCTTGTCCATACACTTTGGGTATTTTTGGGCATTCACCCTTCAAAGCTGCACTTTATCTTTTAACGCCTTCACTCAGAGCGCATATTGCCACCGATTTCATTGCTTGAAGCAGCTTCCCCCGGGCTCCCGCCCCCGCGGGCTCCTTCTTATGGCTTGAGTATCTTTTCACGATACGGTGTATAGCTGGAAACCAATGGCCGGCTAGGTACAAACACAGGGGGGGCAGGGGGATAGCAGGGGCCCAGGAAGGAAGGGTTTGGGTTTCTGTTGTCAGAAGTGCAGAGGTTAAAACTGTGGAGCGACAGCAGGGAATAGGGGTTTCGCAGGGTAAACTGAATGAACAGGAACAAGGCTGGACGGCAATTTCCCAGGGGAAGGGCTGGAAACGGAGCTAAGCACAAAACCAAGCAGTGAACAACAGGGTTTAGATTTTTTAAAACCGGAAAAAGGAAACAAGATGGCAAACCTTAACACAATCCACCATCTTAACGAGGGCAAACTTAAGGCAAACACATTGTAAAAAACCCAAGGGGATAGTAGGAGATTCCTGACAAGTGGCTGGAAAGGGAGTTCTGTATATTTTCTGCCACAGCTTTGTCGTTTCGGATCCGCTTATTTTCCAATTCCTGTTTTGTCCTCCGAACTTATGGTAGTCAGCTCAATCTGTCACTACCCTTCTTTATGCTTCTGTCTGCACTATCGCTTTCCTCTCAGGACGGGGCCTTCTTTATGGATTTGTTCGCATTCCCCCCCGCCCCCACCAATCCTTCAACCCACAGGTTAGTAACTGAGGGAAAAAGTGTTTTACATGAATTTTTCTGGACTTGTATTTTTTTTCTAAGAATACAGGGTGGCAATGTTCCTTAGATATTGCACTTTGTACTGATGCGTAACTTTAACAGATTTATTTTAGCTTTGTCTTAAAGTTTTAGATCACTTATTAGTTAACTTTCATCATATGTGTGTCATTTACTTAATTTAGTGTATACTAGAGCATGTTCAAAATAAGTATCTAATCAAAATAACCTGTTGGAATAAATAACACATACTTGCATGCTGCATTAGTAGCTACCTGTGTTATACTGTACACCTAAGTTTGTTTGTCTAAAAGAGTCCCTATATGTGCTTTATATACACTAACATGAGAAGTTACACTCTACAAGGGAAAGTTTATACCTCTGGACATCCTATTCCCGAATATTAAACAATACAGTGAGGTGGGTGACAGAAAAATTAATTAAATCTGGCTGTATTAATAAATACGTATACACTTTGTGTACTATAATCATCACAGAATGTTAAATATATATTTTCAGCAATACTTTCATATTGACTATGACCAGGCTGTTCCCTCCAGTTCCTGATCAGACACATCTGTGTGTTGTTGTTTTTTTGTTTTCATTTTTAAGTTTGAAAACTATAATGTTTTTTCATGCTTAATTATATTTAACTTTTTTCCAGATACACAAAGGTCTCATTTTATTGAATTTTTAAGTGAAATTTAAAAAAACAAAGTCAGGGGAAAAGGTGAAAATGAAAGAGAATGTCTGTCTGTAGTTCAAGTTTTTTTTTTTTTTCCTTTCTAAAGCACAAGTTTCACCAAAATAAGCTTACAAATTGTCTTCTCCTTTTCATTACAGATGATTTCATGTGGATGGTATATAGTATTAGGTTTTAGGCTATGTCTACACTGCATCTGACAAAAAACTGCCCAAAAGCGGCTGTTTTTTCTCCGATGCAGGACCGCGGTTTTCGTCACGCTTTGTGACAAAAGCTGCGGTCGCTTCTCGTTTTCCTGACATCCCCCATACAATTGTATTATATGGGAAGACGGCAAGAAAACGAGAGGCGCCGGCGTATTATACTACATGTGCGAGTTCACCCTCAATATGACTTTGACTAGTGAAAAATAAACTTGATTTTCAATTATAATTTTAAAACGACTCTTCCATAGTTAATTTTTTTTTTAGAACTACATTTAAAAAACACTACAATTTTTTTGAGCCATATTCGCAGCTCAATGGCTGGACTAGACTAAACCCAGTAGCAGGCATCTCTGGCCTATATGCTGCATAGGAAAAATTAACAGGTGCAGCTAATTGCTGAGCAGCATCTCACCCCACTGCTGGAGGAACAATTAGATGATTAAAAAGCTACACATTAGCTTAATACCTGTTCACACCAGCATGCAGTAAAGCCACAGTATAATGCATGGGGAGATTGCACAAATGCAAAGATACCAATAAAACAACCACTCACATACCCTCAATGAATGAGGTGGGTTGTTGCTGGTACTGCAATTGCATATAAATAAGACGATACAGAAGGGTGCCATAAATACAGATAGATGTGGTACACCATGCTGGCTTACAACCTATTAGTGACACCCATACTATTAGATCAGACGGGCTGCCCAGCACTTTCTAGGTGTCCAACACAAAACACAGGCACCCTCCGCCCCCAGCATTCTTGGGCAGTTTAAAAAATATGAAAATGGAAAAATGTTAAATATGAGATATTAGTTGGTACAGGGGCCCCGGTACGCAAGCTCGCAACTGGCGTCAACGGTCCTCATTTCTTGCGAGTCCCTACACAATTTACAGAAAAAACACATACAAAAATGGGACATTACTTACTCAAAAAACACTACAATTTTTGGGCCATGTTCACAGCTCAATGGCTGGACTAGACTAAACCAGTAGCAGGCATCTCTGGGCCCATATGCCCACATGGGAAAAAATTTAAAGGTGCAGCTAATTTTTGAGCAGCAGTTCACCCCACTGTAGGGGAACAAATTAGATGATAAAAAAAATGAACTTAAATTAAATACCTGTTCACACCAGCATGCAGTAAAGCCACAGTATAATGCATGAGTTCACCCTCAATATAAGGCTTTTGCTAGTGAAAAATAAACTTGATTCTCAAGTATAAATTGAAAATGACTCTTCCATTGTTAAAACATTTTTAGAACTGCATTTAGGCTAATTTTAGAGATTTGTTACTTTTGTTGAATATAATTCAAGTTTCACAATGCCCAAATTGTGTAGCATATTTAGGCTGTAGAACTTATATATAAATGTATATAAATAGTGCCCAGTATATTGTTGGGGCAGTATTATGTTTACTAAGTCTACAGTCATACATAATTTTCCACTGCTTATCCTAAACCTGGAAACCTTCAATGTATGGCAGATTTCTGTTGACCAGAGTGCATCTTCCTACAATGATGGGAATAATGCTCTGATAATGAACAACACCCATCAGGAGAGAACAAATAACCAAGCTGGGATCATAGGAGAACAGCAGTTTCCTTCAGCTGAGTTAAGGTATGAAATTACAGTTGTGTTATGTGTGATTAAGGATTTTGTGACGTATATTTCTAACTCTTGTCATTGTTTCTTAGTTTGTCTCAGATGTCTGGCGGTCCAAGCACACTGCATTCAAGTGCAAGTTTAAGTGAGATTCTGGAAGCTATGAAACACCCAACGTAGGTGCCTCAAGTGGTGGTATGAGAAATGGACTTTAGGGAAGTTTGGAAAATTTTGTTGTAAATACAGTGCAATCCTTATGGGAATGTTAGGATTTCTTGATTGTGATACACACAAAAAAGAACGAAGGCTGCAGTCGGGTCCTATGTATCGAGCACAATATACAGAATGAATGAAAAGGTGCTCACCTATTTTTGCTGTACAAGCACTGGTACAGCTCGTCTTAGCGTTTGTGTCAAAATCCTCTATTCCCGAGGAAAAGCTGCTCCAGGTCCTGATTCCCGCCATCAAGTCCACGGGGACGCCGAGGGATATGATAGGAAATATCTCCGTTGAAAGAGAACTACAAGAGTCTATTTTTAGGGGATAAGAGAATAACTAATGGACTGAGTGTTTAGAAGTAAAATTAGCACATTGGCTTACTTAAACTATCATTTAAAGAATTTATTAGGGAAAGCACATTACGCGTTTCGCGGGTCAGTACCTGCTTCCTCAGATGTCTCGATTTCTTGATTGTGTCACTAAGAGGTGAATATTAAGCCAAAAGTGTTAACGCCTCCTTCACTTTGTGTATGGTACAGTACGTCTCCTTGGCTTCATCTCCATCGTTGGGGGTCAGGTCTGAAGCTTCTTTTCAACAAAGCGAAGATTTGTCAGATAGAGAGGTCTGATGTTGCCAAACAGAGCTCAAAATTTACCTTAAAATCTTTCCAAATGAGTTAAAGGACCCAGACAGGTGTTTCTCCCACACAAAACATTTAGATTTCACATATTGTTCCCAGATCTCCTGGTCAAATGGTCCCCTTTTCCTATGTACAACCTTTGGTGTCATGTGGAGCCAAGGCTACTTTTCTCCACATAGCGGACGCTACCTATTTCCATTACCCCTTACATCGTCACTTCAAATCATCGTTTGAGGTAGGAGGGTTTTGTTGCCTATCTTTGTGACCGCCTGGGCCCGCAAATTTGCCATTGTCATTGGACCTTCCCAGAAAGAGTTGGTAAACCCGGTTCATCAACTTTTCTATGTAGGAAGTTATCTTGCGAAGTTTGGGTAGATGCATGACACCCAATTTAACGGGTTCAGTATTCTTTGGCCACGATCCAGCTTTCAAGCGCTCAGACACAGAAACGTCTCTGGCTCCTTTTCTGATGATTTTCAGCTTCTTCTTTATCAGTCTGATGCACATTGACATCAGACATAGTCGAGAAACATATCGAGCACACACCCTACATCATTGCTGGAAGAACACAGGCTGGTGGTTGTTGTGCTATGGTTTGAGGAATGTTTTCATGGGATTCTCTGGGCTCATTCATCTATGTGGACGTCACTCTCATCTGATATTTTGTATGAATCCATCCTTGCAGATCACGTACACTCATACATGCTGATTTTCGTCCCGGGGGGTGGGATCTTCAAGCAAGATAGTGCGACATGTTGCATTGCTAGAAATGTTTGACATTGGTTGGAAGAGCGTGATCAAGACTTCCAAGTACTATCCTGCCCCCCTAACTCCTCAGACGTGACCCAAATTGGTATTGATTGCTCTATGGATCCTGTCCCAAGCACCCTCCAACAGCTGTGGGATCTACTGCAGTCATCATGGCTCCAGATACCTGTGACAACCTACAAGGACCTTGTCACTTTCAGGAAGAACTCTTAGTCATAGCACAGTGCTACGACTAAGGGCTCTTCCCGAAACTCCTTAGCGTTGCTTGCCCCACTGTTATGTTTTTATGGATTCACAATAAAAACGTAAATTTTATTTTGGTGCTGAATTCCGTTGTTTAGCCAGCAGTTGGATTCTCCATGCACCCTCGCAGCTATCCCGCAAGCCATAGAAGCAGATGAGCTGGCTGAACATTTTCTCTGTTTTCGTCTTCATAGTTAGTTCTAGCCTGCAAACGTTTATTCTAACATTTATGATGAAATAAATCTATGATTATCAGATGGGGCTCCCCTCTATCATTTGACATGCAAAGGAAAATTGTTGGTGCCACTTCCTTTTCAGTCAGTTTTAGCATATTATAGCTCTCTGACATGGGCCATCATTTACACCTTTTGCAGAGTAGATACCTATTTTTCACTCTCTTGTTTAGCAACTACATGAGATAACTGTGGCATTTGAAAATCTTTTTGTGAGAATCAGTGTAGTTAGTAAACATTTGGCATACAGAAGAGTACATTCCACTCAGACATTCCACCCACGCATGATTCTCCATCTTTGATTTCCACAAATGAAATGTTTAACTGTTTCCAGACCCAGATTTCTTACACATCAACCAATCACCATTCTGACACTTTTGGTGAATTACTTAGATCTTTTTCACTGGACTTAGTGGAATATCATCCACCCAAGATCCAATAAGCTATGTTCCCATTTTGGAAAAGGAAAATTGGATTGTAGACTTCCTCAGCCTAGATTGCCTAAATCCAGGAGAGTAGTACCTCTGTCTAGACCCAGAAGAGTGGTCTCTTTATCTAGACGTCTTCAACCATCTAAAACACTCAGTTTTGGGGAAACCCGAGTATGGACCTGATGTTGTCCAGTTCAACCACAAGCTCTCCCAGTTTGTGGCATGGATTTAGGAGCCCCTACTTCTTCCTTGGATTCTCAGATGACTCAAAGTCGAGGGAATCCCAGTGATTTTGATGGCCCTGGACTAGCTTTGATAGGAACATTATACCTATGCAATCTTCTTCTGGATATCCCTTGGCATCTACCTCTCAGGGATAATTTATTTGTCTAGGGAACAGTCTTCCACCAGCATTTAGAGTCGCTGTGTTTGGTGGCATGGTGGCTGAAGCTGCAGTCCTGTGATTTCATTTATTTTATTTATTTATTTATTTTTTTAAAGTGTCATCAAAACATTGTTGAAGTTAGAAAACTGTCTTTCTCTCACATTTACAATAGGTTTTGGAAGTTGTTATTTCGCTGGTGTGATGAGTAGGACCTTTCTCCTAAAGGCTATGTCTACACTGCATAAGAAAACAATCGTATCTCCGGCGCTTTTCGTTTTTTAAAAGCGCCGCAGATACGATCGTTAGTGCGGCCCCATTTGAGGCAATAGAGAAGAACGGCTGCAGTCTACACAGCTCGTCTTTTCTCTGTCCGTCTTTCGGCAGCAGCGTATTATATAACATGTTGTATAATACGCCGCCGCTTCTCGTTTTCTTGTCTTCCCATACAATACAATTGTATGGGGGACGTTAGGAAAACGAGAAGCGACTGCGGCTTTTGTCACAAAGCGTGACAAAAACCGCGGTAATCCATCGGAGAAAAAACGTCCGCTTTTGGGCTGTTTTTTGTCTGATGCAGTGTAGACATAGCCTTATGCTTCTTCTTGTCTGAGATATTTTTCTCTCTCCATTGAGGGATAGTTATTGTACTCATTCTTGTCTTGTGTCACGTTACTTAAACCCCTTTTTGGATGAACCACGCCTTAGAATTAATAGTGCTTTTGAATAAATATTAATAATTCTCCTAGTTGCACAGGTTACTTGTATAGGCTGTGTGGGAGGAACCAATACTTTTGGCTTAGTGTCCACCTAGTGGCAGTAGTATGTAACCCAAGGTCTTCTGTGTCTGCTAGTGAGCTCAGCAAGAAAATAATTTTATGATGAGTAACACAAAGAATCCCATTTTCTTTGTAATACAACTGTATAGTTATTGATACTTGTATACAGCTTTTTTTTATTTGGCAGAGTGGTGTCCCATCTGAAAACAAGTCGTCCTCATTTATCAAAGCTGTCAAACCATAAGACTGACTTTGGTGCCAACGGATAACAATCCGAGCTCAGCCTTCATACCTTTATTTTTTCTGGAATAATGAATTCTGAGCTCTGATTGGTTGCTATAGGCCACAAGAACAGTTTTTGATAAATGAGGCCCAGTATACCGGACACAGTGGGCTACAGTGACTGTTCCTCGTTTTTAAACTTTACAGCCACAAACTTAAATGTATTTTATGTGAGGAGCACATATTTTTTTAAGTGTAAAGAAAATGATGCATGCTTTTCCATATTTTAGCAAATTAAAAATCTGAAAAGTGTGGCATGCATATGTACTCCGCCCTTCTGAGTATACTTTGTGGGACCACCTTTAACTTCAGTGACTGCTGCAGTCTGTTGGGGTATGTCTCTACCAGCTTTGCACATCTAGAGATCCATTCATCTTTGCAAAATAGCTGTAGCTCAATCAGATGGGTTGGTCATCGTTTGTGAACAGCAGTTTTCAAGTGATGCCACAGATTCTCAATGGGATTTAGGGTTGAAATTTAACTGGGCAATTTTAACACGTGAATATACTTTGATTCAAAACATCCTACTGTAGCTTTGGCTGCGTGTTTAGAGTTGTTGTCCTGCTGGAGAGTGAATGTATGCCCCAGTCTAAAATTTTTTGCAGCCTCTAATAGGTGCTACGCCCTATATTTAACTCCATCCATCAACTCGGACCAGCTCTCCAGTCCCTGCTGTAGCAAAGCATCCCCACAAGCATGATGCTGCCACCACCATGCTTCATTGCAGTGTTGCCTTTCCGCCACACCATACTTCATTGCAGTGTTGCCTTTCCGCCACACATAACATTTGGCAATTAGGCAAAAAAGTTAAATTTTGGTCTCATCTGACCAGAGCACCTTCTTCAACATGCTTGCTGTGACTTCTCCATAGCTTCTGCAAGGGGACTTCTTATGGCTTGCTTTCAAAAATAGCTTTCTTCTTGCCACTCTTCCATAAAGGCCAGATTCGTGGAGTACACAACTAATAGTTGTCCTGTGGACAGATTCTCCCACCTAATCAGTGGATCTCGGCAGGTCCTCAAGAGTGACTCTGGGCCTCTTGGCTGCTTCTCTAATTAGTGCTCTCTTTGTCTGGGCTGTCCGTTTAGGTAAACAGCCATGTCTTGGTAGGTTAGCTGCTGTGGCATACTCCTTTCATTTACAGATGATGGATTGCACAGTGCTCCGTGAGATATTCAGAGCTGGGCTGTTTAAAACCTAACCGTGCAACACACTTTGCCACAACTTTATCCCTGAGCTGTCTGGTATGTTTCTTGTTTTTAATGATGCTGTTTGTTCATTAACGGGGTTGTCTCACTATAAAGATTGCTTTTTATATTAAGATCTTTCAAAAACAATTCACTTTGCAATATATGTCCATTGACAGTGTCCTGCCTATTCTGAGATATCGTCTCTTGTATGGGCTGCATCAGCTCCTCAGGTCACTATAGCTACAGACCTGTTCAATCTCTCATGATAGGCTGCCAGCACTGGTCGCTATAACTACAGACCTGGCTACTACTGCAGACTAGTAGAAGCCAGTAAACACACCCCTGAATTGAAAGTGAAACCCAGAAAACAGGACTGAGGTAAGATGAATCAATGTAGTGAGACACCCCTTTAATGTTCTCTAACAAACCGGTGAGGCCTTCACAAAACAGCTGTAGTTAGACTGAGAATAAATGTACTCTTATTTACTAATTCGGTGACTTCTAAAGGCAATTGGTCACACTGGATCTTATTTAGGGCATGTCCCCACGGCACGGGTTTTCGGACGGTTTTTCAGCCGGTTTGCGGTTTTTGCTCTATGGAAAACCTGTGCAGCAGTCCTCACTGCTCGGGTTTTCTGTCAGGTGGTTTCTCTGCCCGCGGTCCGGACGCAAAACATTGAACATGCACATTCTTCCGTCCGATTTTCGGAATCTGTGCATGTCATTGTGGAGGGGGAGGGCTTTTCTCCGCTTATCGCGGTAAAAAGCCGCCCCCCCTCCCCTCCCCCCGCGGCCGTGGGGACGGCCGCAAAACAGGACAAATAATGGCCGGCAAACCGGACGGTATTTGTCCTGTGCAGTGGGGACACGCCCTTACAGGTATTGTAGTACAGGGAGCTGAAAACATATGCATTACACACTTTTCAGGTTTTTTTTATTTGCTAAATTTTGGAAAAGCACATCTTTTCTTTAAACTTCACAAATACTTACTACTTTCTGTTGCTTGATCACATAAAATATCAATAAGATACATTCGCTTGTTGCTTTGACTTTTAAAAATGAGGAACAGTTAAATGGGTATAAATACTTTTTCAATGCACTGTATATTAAAATTCAAAGTGATTACATTGATTACTTAGATTTATTGGAGTCGTTCAAGCAATAGCACGTGACTGCTGCAACTAAGAACCCTGGAGGTTTGAAATGTGTAAGAATGAAGAAAGACTGACCGAGCATTTGAACCTTTTTCATATAATAGATTCAGAAGTACATTTTATTTCTCTCTTGTGAGTGCTGGAGAACCTGCTATGTATAATTCATCCAGAGGTTGGTCACAGTTTATGTAGAGTATAATTGGAATTCTTCTAAAGTTCCTTATATAAGAGCATAGGCATATTTTAGAATTAATAAACAGTAAAAAATAATTTGACATCATCTGCGACAGGAGTGCTTATGTTTCTTTTATTGGTAATTGATCCTAGAACTGTGCCTGAGATATCTAAATATTAAAAGGGTATTGATACCATAAATTTTGATGGCATATCGCTAAGCTATATCATCAAAGTCTGATAGGTGGACGGGCCCCCAAGAGTGTTGGCTCAGAATAGAGAGCCAGTTGCTCTTGGGCATAACTCTCCATTCTGTTCTGTGGAAGTTCTGAATGTGCGTCATGTGTACGGGTTTACTTGGAACTTCCATAGAACAGTATAGAGAGTCAAACGCAAGCACAACCAGCTCTACAATCTGAGCTGATGCTTTCAGTGGCCCAGAGGTGGGACCAACACCTATTTTACTTTAATAGTGTGTCCTTTCGATATGCCATCAAAATGACCATATCAAAGTACTACGCAGTTTATACTTTGAAATTCACTTGTGTGTTTTTCTTGTAGTACAGGTATACCACTGCTATCTGAACAGAAGGGTCTACCTCCAAGTTGCTTTATCAGTGCTGAGGTTGTTCATTGGCTGGTCAATAACATAAGCTGGGTGCAGAGCCAAGTAATGGCCATGGACATAATGCAAGTAAGAAACTTGTTATCCTGTGACAACAATGACCAGTTTTGGACTGATTGATTCATTACACCTCTACTTTACGTTTTGCAGAAGATGCTAGAGGATCAGTACATAATGCATGCTTCTGGAGAAACACTAAGAACCTTCATCTATGGATTTTACCTTTATAGGATTTCACCTGAAAAGGATCCTGATAAAGGTAGGAACATGCACATGTCCTTTAGTAGTAAATCACCAGCTGATTACACTAGAGTTCATTTTTATGTGCTTACACTTAGGGCGACATGTATAAATGGGGCTACGCCAGAATTCTGGCCTCGAAAAGCTGTAGTAGACCAGTTCTATGGATGTATGAACAGGTGCCCTAGAAACTTTGGCACAATAAGTGCCTCGATAGCGTGCCAAAGACACTTTTAGCACCCCAAAGTTGGTACAGAACAGCAAGACCAAGTTAGGCTATGTTCATACGGCTTAGTTACGGGACGTATTTCTCCCCGCAATTACGCTGTGTGTATGTGGGCGGGGCGGGTAGGCCGGCAGCGCGCCGGCCCCATAGACATTCATTACTAACGCCACGTATTCGCCGCTAGTAATTGACATGTCACTTATCTCCCCGCTCGCCGTATTGTGTGAGCAGGGAGAGGAGATGTAATCCATAGTTCGCTATGAGAACTGTGGATTACCGAAATGACTGAGACGTATCTCGCCCCGTATTTCGCGCAGTACGGCGTGAGATACGTCCCAAAATAAGCCGTGTGAACATAGCCTTAGGTGATCTGCCTGAGCTGTCGTATTGGCACTAGATTGTGCCTGTATGTATGAACTGTAGAAGAACAGGTTCATACATTCTGGGCAGTCTATACTACCTTAAAGCAATTTAGAACTGGTCTATCGGCACCAAAGTTCATACATGTCGCCCTTATTGTCTACCTTTGTACATTGGAATAGTTTCAGAATTTATAAACTTTATTTTCTTTGTCCTAGCAGCCCCAAATCTGACACAGCCAAACACATGGCATTCTGCTGCAATGGAAGACTTTACAGCTTTCCAGCGGAAATGGTTTGAGGTGGCACTAGTGGAAGAGGAGCTACTACATTCTGAAATTCCACCATTTTTGTTGCCTTGGTTGCCCAGTCGTCCCGCCTCTTACGCAAGTAGGCACAGTTCTTTCAGCCGCAGCTTCGGAGGAAGGAGCCAGGCCGCAGCGCTGCTAGGTAGCTGCCCGTAGAGGGCAGAGGAGCTGATGGAGAGCCAGGTCCAAGAGAATGATCTCCTGTGGACCATTTATGGCCTTGATAAGTGGCACGGTTTAACACAGACCTACTTTTACTTAACTATATTGTTTATTTCTGCAATTAGTCATAGACCTCATGGTTTAATAAAAGCCCTTCTTGATAAATGGCATAGCAGCGTCAAGATCTTAAACAAAATTTAGTAGATTGATTGACTTTACAAGATTATGAATGTAATCTCTGCAAAGTCAAGGGGATTTGTCAAAATATAACTAGCAAGTCTTTGGCTCTGTGGTAGAAGAGGTAGTTTTTTTATTTTGTCTTTTGCAGCTGCTTTCATTGTCATCCAACATGTTTCAGGACTCTGGTTAAATCATTAATATCGTTTCTACATGGTCTATTTTCTCACCTAACTATTGAAGGAAAGCAAACTAGACTAAGACCTCCAACATTACTGTGTCCATGTGACATCATTGGTTCCTCTCTTGGTTCCATCTCCAGCAAGCTCCTCCACCACCGGGTATCATGTAACTTGCATGCAATGCATTTATCCAGAGCATTGGAACAAGCTCTGTTTCCAGTTGCCTCATATTCTTTAACTTCTGGGTGTTTCTACCACATAAAGATAATATCTTTGATTCAGACTCATTGCATGATTGATTGTGACTTGTGAATAATAAAGATTCTAATGTCTGGGCTAGTTTCTCTTCTGCACGCTTGCTTTGATTAGTGCATGCTTCAGATAGTAAGCTGCATGTAGCAAGTCACATCTTGTCTTTTAATACTGATTTCCTTTTTCTTTGTTTTTTGGTTTGTTTTTTGGTTTGTTTTGTAAGACATCAGTAGACTATTTCATTAAAATAAAAGATTATCTTGTCTATCTTTGCCTTGTGTAGCTGCCACTGTACCAGAGCAGAGGACTGTTACTTTGGATGTGGATGTTAACAACCGTACTGACCGACTGGAGTGGTGCAGCTGTTATTACCATGGAAATTTCTCCCTGACTGCTGCCTTTGAGGTTAAGCTACACTGGATGGCTGTAACCGCTGCTGTGCTTTTTGAAATGGTGAAAAGATTGACTTGCCTATTTAGGTCTCCTTCCCTTTGTCATACATTCTTGCCTGTCAGTTATTAAACACCATCTATTTCCTCTTTTCCTTAAAGGTGCAAGGTTGGCACAGAAAGGCTACTTCATGCGGTTTCCTGCTGGTGCCAGTCTTAGAGGGTCCATTTGCTTTACCAAGTTATTTGTATGGTGATCCACTGAGAGCTCAACTCTTCATTCCTCTCAACATTAACTGCTTGATAAAAGCAGAGAGTGATCATCTATTTGAAGGTATGTAATAGCAGTGTGACATTGTATCTATGTTCAGCCAAATGTCCATTCTTCCTAATACAGTAAATATCACTTAGCATGTAAAGTAATTTTCTCCTTATAAGCAGGGGCATAGCTATAGAGGGTATAGAGGTAGCTCCCAAAGGCCCTTCTGTGACATAAAATGACACCAGTACTGTAAATAGCACATGGTAGCTAGAGGACGCTCATTTCTCTTTTTGCAATAGGGCCCAGGAGCTTCAAGTTATGCCTCTGCTTATAAGGTACATCACCACGGCATTACATAAAATGTTTATAAATAGATGGTATAGAGGTAACAGTCGCTACTGGGCCCTGAAGCCTCAAGGGCTCTCAAAGGCCCTTCTGTGACATAAAACGACACCAGTACTGTAAATAGCACATGGTAGCTAGAGGACCCTAATTTCTCTTTTTGCACTAGGGCCCAGGAGCTTCAAGTTATGCCTCTGCTTATAAGGTACATCACCACGGCATTACATAAAATGTTTATGAATATTTGGAAACTAGGAAATTATCAGTATAGTTACTTGTGGCAGAAATTTTTGTAATTGAAAATAAGCTCCATATATGTGAATGAACTTGTTTTTGCAGTATGTGCATTGATTTCTGCGAGTCCCATTCAAAGGAATGAAACAGTCATGGAAGTTTCTGTAACTAATTTGCTGATGTGAATATACCTTAAAGGATACTCCTATCTCATACAGCCCTTCCTGAGTTTCAGAGGCCTACTCTACATTCGCTGTGACTGGCGCACTCATAGGACTGTTGGAAACATTAGAGGAATAGGGAGGGTGTAGTACGTGTCGTAAGATGGCAGATCTGGAGGCCTTTATAAGGGCTCAGGCTGCTATGTCAACTGGTCAGCACCCCACAATCACATCATGATCGCAGAATTTAAGTGGTCTTGAATCTTCTCCATTAACTGCACTGGTGTGGGCGCTTCCTACTTCGCTTCCAACACTGTGACACACATGTACATCACATTCCTGAAAGGAATTAAAAATCTGTCCATGGTTTTGTGAAGAACATGCAGGTGTTGGCTTGTTACAAAACAAGAGATCTGATGACTGTCACTTAGCATCCATTCATCTTGTTGTCCAAGGACGCACATTACATTTTTTTTTACCCTAAGAATTATCCGTGAAGTTCTCATGGAATGCAAGCTTAGATGTTGAAAGCTGTTGCACAATTTTCTAAAGTCCTGCCTGTGACTATTCCTTTCTTGTTTTTATAAACGGGAAGGAATAATGTAAATGAGTTTTCTGGATGTTAAGGGTATTTTGAAATCATTTATGTCTACTAAAAGACATCATTGCTCTGGCTGTGTGTAAGGCTGGTTTTCACAGCAGTTGTATGTCTGCTTCCCATATTCTTACTTTGGCACAAGATAAAAAATAGGTGTAGTTGTTCGAGTACCATCACTGCTGTAACGAATGTCAAATGTCACCAGACAAAAGGCACATTTTATTCATACTTCTGTTAATAAAATATATGAAATTACTGAAAAAGGGACCATACTTCCTGTTAAAGAGGCAAGTTAAAAATCCATTCCAATAAAAGCCAAAGTGCTACCTGGATGAAACTGTACAGGTGCAGATTACTGATAAACAGTTTTCTTCCCTGTATAGTGCTGCGACTCTTGTGCATGAAAAAGGTCAGGAAATATGTTTGCTGCCCGCCAACTGTATTATAATAGGTCATGGTACAACAGAAAATATTATTGACACTCCCTATAGTAGATGTTGTTACAAAAGGGAGAAACTATATAACTATACTCTCTGTATGGTTTTTCTATCTTGTTATTTTTTGGTTTCCTCCGCCATCCTCTCTTAATGGCATCTCCTCTTTTTCTCATCTCTAACTGCACACTGGTCTCTCTGGTAAGAGCAGGTTGAGACCCATGGCCCCACTTTCTGACTCCTGATTTCACAAGATTCGTAACTTCCACTAGTCAGGTTGGCTGCGCCACAGTACACCACCAATTTAACAGCAGAACATCTGAACCTGTAACAGAACAACCCTCAAATATTGCCACCAATGAGTACAATACACAGACAGGTACACAGAGACTGCACAAGAGGAGGGGAGCACAGAGACGAGAGATACGTGGCAACACACTTTCATTTAAGAAAGTACAATGACAATACTATTTAAAGGGCAACTCTACCCCCTTAAACTTCTGCTGGGCTTTTTGAGTGCAGTCCCTTGCAGTCATAAGCCAGCCATCCATCTGTGCTCTGGTAACAGTCCCTCATTCTTGTTCAGCTGGCTTTTCCACCTCAGCAACATCTTGCAATCTGTCTACGGGCTGAGCATCCGCTGGTGGTAAATGCAGCTGTTGGGTAGCTGGGCAGAAAGGTCCACTTGGAGCCTTCCTACATGGTGTTTCCTTGGTTCTGAAGACCTTCGTTGTCCCCACGGTCTGTAGAGCGAATGCTGGTGGTTGTTCTTCATCTTCTCTGAAACGAGCACAGTAGTCATGAGACGGCCTAGGGATTACTGGCCCTGTGCCATCACATTACTTTTGGGACCACATTCCATCCTGGGTGGTTAGGTCTGGGGGAGAGATCCTACACTGACTTCTGGTGAATTGGTTTTGTCAGGTACCAATTGTACTTGAGAAAGGGGCTTAGACCCGATTACCACCTGACTGCACTGGTCAGCCCCTACAAGGCCTTGAACACGCATACTTCCTGTAGTGACTTCCTCCAGCTGAGGGAAGTACAACCTAGATAGTCTCCTCTAGGGAGTAAACCTATTTCTCCTAATTGGGCCTCCCGGGTCTTGTCACATTGGCAGCTTCTCTACCTCTTTCTCCTGCCACCACATCAAGCTCCACCATCTCTCTGCCACAAAGTCTAAGAAACCACTTACATTAGGGGTTCTGCTTTATAGCAGTCCAGTGGACAAACCCATTGCTGTTGATGTCATTCCAGTGGATAAATCCATGTCTTTTC
Organism: Phyllomedusa bahiana; assembly: GCA_025379985.1. Classification (NCBI taxonomy): domain Eukaryota; kingdom Metazoa; phylum Chordata; class Amphibia; order Anura; family Hylidae; genus Phyllomedusa; species Phyllomedusa bahiana. Next base: position 22,497 of record JAODAL010023929.1, on the reverse strand, counting down.
CTAACATTTACCCACTTCATTGTCCCTAGTATCTCTGTAATGACAACTTTCTTTTTTGCTTGGCTAAGCAGCTGCTTCATTCGTCGACCTACTACTATCATTCAGCAGCTCCATAATGTCTTTGAAAGGCTACTGAGGGGTCTCTGATAGAGTGGTCTGTCACTTGGTCAATCTCCCCAGTCTCTTCTTGTTTAATAGGAGCTGCTCATTCTCTGTGTCCACTTGCTGCATGGCAATTCCTGGCGAAATGTCCCGACTGGTTGTATTTCCAGCACTTCAGAGACCTTCTTTCGTTATTCCTGGAATTGTGAGCATGGCTATTTGCCCTGACCCCTCTTTGTTGGGCAATCTCCATGGCAAGTTCTCATAACTACAGTGGTGGCCAAAAGTATTGGCACCCCTGCAATTCTGTCAGAAAATATTCAGTTTCTTCCTGAAAATGATTGCAATCACAAATTCTTTGGTATTATTATCTTCATTTAATTTGTCTTCAATGGAAAACCACAAAAAGAATTGTCATAAAGCCAAATTGGATATAATTCCACACCAAACATAAAAAAGAGGGTGGACAAAAGTATTGGCACTGTTTGAAAAATCATGTGATGCTTCTCTAATTTGTGTAATTAACAGCACCTGTAACTTACCTGTGGCACCTAGTAACAGGTGTTAACAACAAATAAATCACACTTGCAGCTAGTTGACATGGATTAAAGTTGACTCAACCTCCGTCCTGTGTCCTTGTGTGTACCACATTGAGCATGGAGAAAAGAAAGAAGACCAAAGAACTGTCTGAGGACTTGAGAATCCAAATTGTGAGGAAGCATGAGCAATCTCCAGGCTAAAAGTCCATCTCCAAAGATCTGAATGTTCCTGTGTCTACCGTGCGCAGTGTCATCAAGAAGTTTAAAGCCCATGGCACTGTGGCTAACCTCTCTATGGCACTGTGGCTAACCTCCCTAGATGTGGCTGGAAAAGAAAAATTGACGAGAGATTTCAACGCAAAATTGTGCGGATAGTGGATAAAGAACCTCGACTAAAGGGTACAACAGTGTCAACCCGTACTATCCGTCGGCGTCTGAATGAAAAGGGACTGTATGGGAGGATACCCAGGAAGACCCCACTTCTTACCCCGAGACATAAAAAAGCCAGGCTGGAGTTTGCCAAAACTTACCTGAGAAAGCCTAAAACGTTTTGGAAGAATGTTCTCTTGGCAGATGAGACAAAAGTAGAGCTTTTTGGGAAAAGGCATCAACATAGAGTTTACAGGAAAAAAAAGAGTCATTCAAAGAAAAGAACACGGTCCCTACAGTCAAACATGGCGGAGGTTCCCTGATGTTTTGAGGTTGCTTTGCTTCCTCTGGCACTGGACTGCTTGACCGTGTGTATGGCATTATGAAGTCTGAAGACTACTAACAAATTCTGCAGCGTAATGTAGTGCCCAGTGTGAGAATGCTGGGTCTCCCTCAGAGGTCATGGGTCTTCCAGCAGGACAATGACCCAAAACACATTTCAAAAAGCACTAGAAAATGGTTTGAGAGAAAGCACTGGAGACTTGTAAAGTGGCCAGCAATGAGTCCAGACCTGAATCCCATAGAACACCTGTGGAGAGATCTCAAAATGGTAGTTTAGAGAAGGCACCCTTCAAATCTCAGGGACCTGGAGCAGTTTGCCAAAGAAGAATGGTCTAAAATTCCAGCAGAGCATTGTAAGAAACTCATTGATGGTTACCGGAAGCGGCTGTTCGCAGTTATTTTGGCTAAAGGTTGTGCTACCAAGTATTAGGCTGAGGGTGCTAATACTTTTGTCCGGCCCATTTTTGAAGTTTTGGGTGAAATGATCAATGATTGGATTTTTGTTTCATTCTGTTTTGTGTTTTTCCATTGCAAGCAAAATAAATGAATATATTATATATTGATTATATTATATATTGATTTTCTTTATTTTTCGCCGTATTACTTCAGTCTTTAGTATGACATAACAACGATGTATAAACAACTGTATTAAAGTAGATTGTAGTACAAGAGAAACTATTATCGATGCTCCCTATAATAGATTTTGTTGTTCCGAAAAGAGAACTATATAACTTTACTCTCTCTGTGGTTTTTCCATCTTGTTGTTCTTTGGTTTCCTCCGCCATTCTCTCTTAATGGCGTCTCCTCTTTAACTGACCCCTGGTCTCTCCAGTAAGCGGAAATTGAAACCCATGGCCCTGCCTTCTGACTCCTGATTCGACAAGATTCGTAACTCCCACTAATCAGTTTTGCTGCTCTGCATTCCACCACCAACTTAACAGCAGAACTTGTGAACCTGTAACAGAACAAACCCCACATATTGCCTCCAATGAGTACAATACACAGGATAGACAGGTACACAAAGACTGCACAACAAGAGGAGCCTTAATGAAGACTTTTTCTAAATACATTAATCAAGAGATTTTCCTTTAGTCATAAGATAAGAGCATTTTTTTTATGTGCACTGAAGTACACACAGGTTGCTTTGGTTCCCTGCATACCAGACAGAAATCTGTTGTCTGATTAGTTGAGAGCAGAAAGTGACATCACCCTACTTACTGACTGAGACCAAAGCAAACTAATTATATCTAACAAGATTAGTTTCACGAAACAAAAGGTACATGTGCTGTGAGGACTGAAAAAGCATGGCTTTGTCTGTAATCTTGTTAGAAATAACAATTTCCAGCACTGTCAGAGTAACTGCCTGCTAGAAGTTGAATATGCTAATCGCTGCTGTAGAACCACCCACAGCCTGTGGAGAGTGAGTGCAAAACTGCTAATATTCAGTGAAACAGTATGGTGAGAAAACACCCTTTAATTGCCCTTTTTCTGTGATTTTAAGTAAATGTCCCATTTTTAGGTGAGTTTTTAATAAAACAGGTTATATACATGTCATGTAATAAGTTTTTTCTCTTGGTTAGATGAGCGTCCCGAGCGCCCAGAGACCGGCCCGGGAGTCGGGGACATTAGTCCCCAACTCCCGGGCTGCGCGGTGTCAGCGGAGCACAGCGCCACTAGCACTGTGCTCCGCTGATCTCCCCGGCAGGCTGAACGCATTAGGCCTTCAGCCTGCCGGGCGCCGGCCCCTACTGCTGACGTAGGCGGCGCGATGACGTCACTTCACCGCGCCGCCTACGCAGGGCGGCAGTACGGAGCCGGCGGCCGGAGCAGGAGCCCGAGCCAGGTAAGTAGCTGGCTGTTGTTGTTTTTTTTTTTTTTTTTAACTACCTACAAGGGGGCCCTGGCTACAAGGGGGGCTCTGGCTACACGGGGGGCCCCTGGCGACAAGGGGGGACCCTGGCACAAGGGGGTCCCTGGCTACAAGGGGGGGGTCCCTGGCTACAAGGGGGCCCTGACTAAGGGGGGCCCCGGCCACACGGGGGGGGGCCCTGACTAAAGGGGGTCCCTGGCTACAAGGGGGGGCCCGGGCTACAAGGGGGGCCCTGGCTACAAGGTGGGGCCCTGGCTACAAGGGGGGCCCTGACTAAAGGTGGTCCCTGGCTACAAGGGGGGCCCTAACCAAAGGGGGGCCCTGACTACAAGGTGGCCCCTGACTAAAGGTGGTCCCTGGCTACAATGGGGCCCTGAATGAAGGGGGGCCCTGGCTACAAGGGGGCCCTGGCTACAAGGTGGGCCCTGACTACAGGTGGTCCCTGGCTACAAGGGGGCCCTGGCTAAAGGTGGTCCCTGGCTACAAGGGGGTCCCTGGCTACAAGAGGGGGCCTGACTAAAGTTGGTCCCTGGCTATAAGGGGGCCCTGGCTACAAGGGGGGGGGGGCTGGCTACAAGGGGGGGGCCCTGGCTACAAAGGAGGGCCCTGGCTACAAGGGGGGGGCCCTGGCTACAAGGGGGGGGCCCTGGCTACAAGGGGGGGCCCTGGCTACAAGGGGGGGGCCCTGGCTACAAGGGGGTCCCTGGCTACAAGGGGGCCCTGACTAAAGGTGGTCCCTGGCTACACGGGGGTCCCTGGCTACAAGGGGGGCCCTGACTACAAGGGGGGCCCTGGCTACAAGGGGGGCCCTGACTAAAGGTGGTCCCTGGCTACAAGGGGGCCCTGGCTACAAGGGGCGGTCGCTGGCTACAAGGGGGCCCTGACTACAGGCGGTCCCTGGCTACAAGGGGGGGGGCCCTGGCTACAAGGGGGGGGCCCTGGCTACAAGGGGGGGGGGATGGCTACAGGGGGGGGGCCCTGGCTCAAAGAGGGGGGGGGCCCTGGCTACAAGGGGGCCCTGACTAAAGGGGGTCCCTGACTATAGGCGGTCCCTGACTACAAGGGGGCCCTGACTACAGGGGGTCCCTGGCTCCAAGGGGGTCCCGGGCAACAAGGGGGTCCCTGGCTACAAGGGGTCCCTGGCTACAACGGGGGCCCTGACTAAAGGGTGTCCCTAGCTACAAGCGGAGCCCTGGCTACAAGGGGGGGCCCCTGACTACACGGGGTCCCTGGCTACAAGGGGTCCCTGGCTACAAAGAGGGCCCTGACTACAGGGGGTCCCTGGCTACAAAGAGGGCCCTGACTACAAGGGGGGCCCTGGCTACAAGGGGGGCCCTGGCTACAAGGGGGGGCGCTGGCTACAAGGGGGGCCCTGGCTACAAGGGGGGGCCCTGGATACAAGGGGGGCCCTGGCTACAAGGGGGGTCCCTGACTATAAAGGGGGTCCCTGACTATAAAGGGGGTCCCTGGCTATAAAGGGGGTCCCTGACTACAAGGGGGGGTCCCTGGCTATAAAGGGGGTCCCTGGCTACAAGGGGGGACCTGACTACAAGGGGGTCCCTGGCTACAAGGGGGTCCCTGGCTACAAGGGGGTCCCTGGCTACAAGGGGGGTCCCTGGCTACAAGGGGGGTCCCTGGCTACAAAGGGGTCACTGGCTACAAGGGGGGCCCTGACTACAAAAGGGGCCCTCACTACAAGGGGTCATGGCTACAAAGGGGGTCCCTGGCTACAAAGGGGGTCCCTGGCTACAAAAGGGGCCCTGACTACAAGGGGTCCCTGGCTACCTACAGGGGGCCCTGACTACAAAGGGGGCCCTGACTACAAAGGGGGCCCCTGGCTACCTAAAGGGGGCCCTGACTACAAGGGGGGCCCTGCCTACCTCCAGGGGGGCCCTTACTACAAGGGGGCCCTGGCTTCCTAAAGGGACGCTTTGACTACCTACAGGGGGGCCCTGACGACAAGGGGGTCCCTGGCTACCTAAATACTAAAGGGGCCCTAACTACCTACACAGTAGCTAAAGGGGGGGGGCCTTACTTCCTGCACACTAGCTAAAGGAGGCCCCTAACTACCTGTATACTACCTAAAGGAGACCCCTAACTGCCTGCGAACTACCTAAGAGGCCTTAACTGCCTGTATACTACTTCATGAACTGCCTGTATACTACTTCATGGGAAGCCCTAACTGCCTGTATACTACCTAAAGGGGGTCCCTAACTGCTTGCAGCCTATATAAAGGGGACCCTAACTACCTACAGCTTACCGAACTGGGAGAAACCACCAAACTACAGACTGGGGCCTTGCCTATTTGCCTACCTACCTAGGGTCTTGTCTACCTACCTAGTAATAATTGAGAGGCAGCAGCCCATAGTTGTAGCATTATCTCCAAGGGTTAGTCCTCTCCCCACCCTCTCAACCCCTTAGGATACTAGGCCTCTAAGTTATGGCTTGTTACCCGCTCTCTCCCACCCCTGGGAAGTTTGTACAGAGGTGGGAAATAAAGATGTGGCTGGAAAATTGGGGATTCTAAGATATTTGTGTGTAATTTCTGCAGGGATGAGCTGTGGCCGGGACAAGTCATCATGATGGTGCGGAACTGATGCAGAAGAAAAGGGAATAAGAACGACTCAAGAGAAGAGAACGACTCATCAGATATGATATCTCCGGTGAGTCCCTGATTTTACTTCTATATTGGATCAAGCTGTATTCACTGTAATGTGATGTGACCTGAGCTGGTGTCTGACCTCTATGTGGTCTCTATATGGTGGTGGTGTAGGTTATACCTGAGCTGGTGTCTGACCTCTATGTGGTCTCTATATGGTGGTGGTGTAGGTTATACCTGAGCTGGTGTCAGATCACTATGTGGTCTCTATATGGCAGTGTTGTAGGTTATACCTGAGCTGGTGTCAGATCACTATGTGGTCTCTATATGGCAGTGTTGTAGGTTATACCTGAGCTGGTGTCTGACCTCTATGTGGTCTCTATATGGCAGTGTTGTAGGTTATACCTGAGCTGGTGTCTGACCTCTATGTGGTCTCTATATGGTGGTGTTGTAGGTTATACCTGAGCTGGTTTCTGACCTCTATGTGGTCTCTCTATGGCAGTGTTGTAGGTTATACCTGAGCTGGTGTCAGATCACTATGTGGTCTCTATATGGTGGTGTTGTAGGTTATACCTGAGCTGGTGTCTGATGTCTATGTGGTCTCCATATTGCGGTGTTGTAGGTTATACCTGAGCTGGTGTCTGACCTCTATGTGGTCTCTATATGGTGGTGTTGTAGGTTATACCTGAGCTGGTGTCTGTGGTTTTTATATGTTAGTGTTGTAGGTTATACCTGAGCTGGTGTCTGACCTCTATGTGGTCTCTATATGGCGGTGTTGTAGGTTATATCGGCACCGGTATAATGCCAGCGTACATGTGTCCCTGATTGACCCTGTGATAGGAGTTAGACTTTTACTTTCTTGCTGGTGTTTATTTTAGAAGGTGGTGAGGTGCGTGACCAAGGGAAACATGGTGGGGGATATTGTATGTGGGGGAGGGGATATTGTATGTGGGTGGGGGGGGATATTGTATGTGGGTGGGGAGGATATTGTATGTGGGTGGAGGGGGATATTGTATGTGGGTGAGGGGGATATTGTATGTGGGTGGAGGGGATATTGTATGTGGGTGGAGGGGGATATTGTATGTGGGTGGAGGGGGATATTGTATGTGGGTGGAGGTGGATATTGTATGTGGGTGGAGGGGGATATTGTGTGTGGGTGGAGGGGATGTTGTATGTGGGTGGAGGGGGATATTGTATGTGGCTTTTGGAGGGGGATACTGTATGTGGGTGGAGGGGGATATTGTATGTGGGTGGAGGGAGTATGGGTGGAGCTACTTAGCCCTGTGTCTATGATATGTTAGACTGTGACATATGTGTGACTCACTTGCTATTGTACTACACAATACAGTTCTGTTTCGCACACTGTATTATGTGGTAAAATGGGCGCGATTATGTCCGAGAGGCCGGTAATATTTTCATGTACAGTAGGGTGGGCCCCCGAAGATCAACTCCCCTGTGGGCCCCAGACCCCCCAGTCTGACACTGGCTGCATCAATCGCCTCCAACACATAGGTGCGGGTTGGGATGTGGGTTGGCTGCAGCAGGTATGCACCCTATAGTTTTAAATAAGGTGTCTGCTGCGTCTTTCGGATCAAGAATTGACATGACAGTTCTTTGAACGGATCCGAACACCGTGTGAACGTACCCTAAGGCCGTGTTCACACGGCTTATTCCCGACGGATTTGTGAGCCGTATTGAGCTCACAAATCCGCCGTGAATAAGGGGCGGGATGGGGGCGGGCCCGGCGCGCGGCGGCGGCGCCGCACTCGGCCCCATAGACAATGCATTATCTACGGCGCGTACGCGCCGTAAATAATGTGCATGTCACTTTCTCCCCCCACGGCGGATTCGCCGAGCGGGGAGGAGCGACGGATTCCACTGTTCTCTATGAGAGCAGTGGATTACCGTAATTGCTGCCGCGGATTGGTCTCGTACTGCAGCGCAAATCCGGCGCGCAGTACGGTGCCAAACCGCGGCAGAAAACGCCGAGTGAACGAGGCCTAACTGTATTTACTACACTTTATTATAAAAGGCCAAGGGTACACTTGGACAAATCATTTGTGATTGTAGTAAGTGTGGAGAATTAAAATAATTAGATTTGCAGTAACAGCAAAACACCATGACATTCTCATGTACTTATAGACTGCAGACAAAATCACATTCTATGGCTCTGCATTTTAATTGATTATTGCTATCAGTATGTTGCTTTGGAGCCCTGGCCAAAAGCTGCTTAAATGTGGGTTGCACTCATATGTGTCTGGCCTTCCTGCCCACAGGCACCAATTGAAACATGATCATACAGGGAAAGCTGTCAATCAGCCTTTGGGTGGTGGAAGCTCTACAGCAAATGTATTGAACTGGATCCTCATACTTAGTGTTCCCAGCTCTATCATATGTTGCTGTCAGAGTAAGCAGCAAAAATAACCTGACTTTAGGCTGGTTTCACACACACACACACAGCATTTTCCTGAAAAATGTTTTTCGTGCCTTTTTTCATGCTGTTTTTGTGTGTGCTTTTATTGGCCATTAAAGCTGCAGACAGATGTTTCGTTAAAGAGGTTGTCCAGATTTAAAAAAAATACATTTAAATGGGGTCAGGGTGGGTAAAAGAAAAAATGTATACATAGCTAGCTGTCCTCTGCCGCTCTGGAGCTCCCAGTGCTTCTCTCCGCTCCACTTCCAACACACTGTGAGGCGTATTTACAGACGTATTTACGTCCGCAAATACGTCCCGAAATACGTTTCAAATACGTGTCACAAAGTGTGGCGCGTATTTCGCGTCGTAAATACAATCCCCATTCTTTACTATAGGGATTTACATTGCGAAATACGCCTCAATAAGTGACAGGGGACTTAATTTTATGATCGTATTTACGGACGTATTTACGCCCGCAAATACGTCGCGAAAATACGCCTCGTGTGAACGACGAGGCGTATTTTACATTGGAATCAATGATAATCTAATTGTTCATTATTTGAAACGTATTTCAGGACGTATTTGCAGACGTAATTACGTCCGTAAATACGCCCCGAAATAAGCCGTGTGAACATAGCCTCAGGGTATATTCACACGATACATTGTGTGTTTCGGGAGCTCACGCTTATCAGGAGGGGGGGGTAAAAACTCTATGGCCCCACAGACATGTATTAGACAAGTCACTTATCTTCCCACGCGTACAATACGATCGTATTGTACGAGCGGGGAGAGAAGGCGTAATCCATAGTTCTCTATGAGAGCTATGGATTACTGTAATTATGGGGCACATTTCCTCGCGCAGTACGCAGCGAAATGCGCCCCAAAATAAGCCGTGTGAACATACCATAAAGGCTCATGTTTCATTTACTTAGAATAGATTTTTTGGGACGAGAACCTGAGAGTGAAGAGGAGTGTTTGGCCAAGGAGCTCTGAAGCTGCCAGTGGCAAGAGACAAGTATCCATTTTTTTTTTCTCACCATGTCCCTAATTATATGTAATATATTTTATAAAAGTGGACAACCCTTTTAGGTAAAAAAAAAAACACACTCCATGCAATGCATATTGGTTTATGGTGGTTTTTGGGTCACTAGCGTGTTTTATTTGTTTTTGATTTTTCTGTTTTTCCCTTAGGCTTTTGTGTAGGACTGAAAAATGCCAGAAAAAAAACCATTTCAAATATTACAAACACCACTGAAAATGCAAAATGCCTGAAATTTTATATTTTTTACACCTAATAGAAAATGAGAATGAAGACACCCTAATAGGAAGTGCCATCTTAGGAAATGTGTCAACTGAAAGACATAATTCCAGCTTCTTTTTCTGTTGTAGGTTTTGAACCAGAAACGTATTGGGAGCGAATGCACTTGTTACAGGAGGTTATTGCTTATCGGTAATAATACATTTACTTGTTTTTACATTTTATATAGTTACATAGTACGGTTGAAAAAAGACAAATGCCCATAAAGTTGAACCAGGTTTGGGGAAAGATGTGGATGAGGTGAGGGTTATATGCAGTATCTAACAAAACTGAGTACACCTCTCACATTTTTTTAAATATTGTCTTATATCTTTTCATGGGACAACATAAAGTTTTGACAGTTTGCTACAATGTTAAGTAGTCAGTGTACAGCTTGTCCATTTGGTGTTCCCTCAAAACAACTCAACACACTGTCATCAATGTCCAAACCGCTTGGAACAAAAGGGAGTATACCCCTGAGTGAAAACGAAACAAATTGTGCCCAATTTGCCATTTTCCCTCCACTGTGTCATGTGACTCGTCAGTGTTACACGGTTTCAGGTGTGAATGAGGAGCAAGTGTGTTAAATTTTGTGGTATCTCTCTCACACTGTACAGGTCACTGGAATTTCAACATGCCACCTCATGGCACAGAACTCTCTGAGGATCACATAAAGATGACTTAGGCTATAAGATTATTGCCAACATCATGAAACTGAGTTGCAGCATGGTGGCCAAGATCATACAGTGGTTTAACAAGACAGATTCAAATCAGAACAGGCCTCGCCATGGTTTACTAAAGAAGTTGAGTTCACATGCTCAGCGTCTTATCTAGAGATTGTCTTATGTCAAAATCTTCATATGAGTGCTGCCAGCATTGCTGCAGAGCTTAAAGGGGTTTTGCCACAATCTAATGTTGACGTGGGATCCTCCAAATTAGGTATTTAATCACTTTTCAAATTATATGTCATTAAAAAAAGTTAATCATGTGAGAGCTACATCCTGACTTACATGCCCTTGGTTTCCTGACAGTTTACATTCAATACGAACAGGAGCTGATCTGGCCGCCCTTGCATGTTTGCACTTCTTATCTGACAGCAGGGAACATGAATGAGCTTTGAAGGGGCTGGGGAGAAAGATTCTTTGTCTTTTGTATAGAGAATCCACTGGTTGTAATGTAATTATCTTAGTAAACATGCAGACGCTCCCTCACTTTATAAGGGTCTGGGGAGAAAGATTTTTTGTCTTTTGTATAGAGTATCCACTGGTTGTAAATGTAATTATCTTAATAAATATGCAGACGCTCCCTGCTCTCTGCTCACCCCTCTCCCTCTGCAGCCGGAATGAAAGACGCTGCCTGCCGAGCTTATATCTTCTCTCCTGAGCACAGAAGAGGGAGAAATAAAATGCATATAGCTTGTGCACAATGCAGTTCTCATCTGTGGATTAGCCAAACAATGTTTGCTCAAATACAGAGACTGAGTATCAAGAACGTGCATGGGAGGAGGAATGATGTCATCACAGAGGAGGTACTTGTTTTTTTAAACAAGAAACATAACGCACCTTTTTTCAAGCCTCAAGAGGGGAGTATCAGCCTGTTGGGTAAGGAACTCACTTCTTGGCAAAACCCCTTTAAAGGGGTGGGGGTGGGAGTTCAACATGTCAGTGCTCAGACCATACACCGCACACGGCATCAAATTGGTCTGCAGGGCTGTTGTCCCAGAAGGAAGCCCCTTCTAAAGATGATACACAAAAAAGCCTAAAAACAGTTTGCTGAAGATAAGCAGATTAAGTACATGGATTACTGGAACCATGTCCTGTGGTCTGATGAGACCAAGATAAACGTATTCGGTTCAGATGGTGTCAAGCGTGTTTGGTGGAAACAAGATGAGTACAAAGACAAGTGTGTCTGCCTACAGTCGAGCATGGTGGTGGGAGTGTCATGGATTGGGGCTACATAAATTTGAGATCATTATCATGTCGGAATTCTGCCCTGCAGCCCAGTTTCTGAAGGAAGGGATCATGCTCTGCTTCAGTATGTCACGGTACATGTTGGCATTCATGGTTCCCTCAATGAACTGTAGCTCCCCACAGGCGGCAACACTCGTGCAGCCCCAAACCATGATTGACTGTAGGCAAGACAAACTTGTCTTTGTACTCCTCAATTGGTTGCCGCCACGCACGCTTGACACCTTCTGAACCAAATAAGTTTATCTTGGTATCAGCAGATCCCAAGACATGGTTCCAGGAATTAATGTCCTTAGTCTGCTTGTCTCCAGCAAACTGTGGGCTTTCTTGTACGTCATCTTTAGAAGAGGCTTCTTCTGGGATGACAGCCATGCAAACCAATTTGATGTAGTGTCCGGCGTATGTTTGGAGCATGGACAAGCTGATCCCCCCCACCCTTTTAACATCTACAGCAATGCTGGCAGTATGCATATGTCTATTTTGAAAAGACAGTCTCTGGATATGATGCTGAACACGTACACTCAACTTATTTGGCTGACCATGGCAAAGCCTGTTGTGAGTGAAACCTGGCTTGATAAACCGCTGTGTGGTCTTGGTCACGTGCTACAGCTCCGTTTCAGAGTGTTGGCAATCTAATTATAGCCTAGGCCATCTTTATGTACAGCAACAATTCTTTTTTTTTTTTTTTTTCAGATTTTCAGAGAGTTCAGTGCCATGTTGAATTTCCAGTGACTAGTATAAGAGAATGTAAGAGCGATAACACCAAATTTAATGCACTTGCTTCTCCTTCACACCTGAAACCTTGTAACACTGACGAGTCACATGACACAGTGGAGGGAAAATGGCAAATTGGGCACAATGGGGCAGATTTATCAAGGCAGTTGCGCCAGAATTTTGGCTCAATTTGCGCCGAAAACAAGCTTTTCGACACATTTGCTATGTGTTTTAGACAGTTTCAGACGCTTCTGCGCCGCACCTGTCAAAGGGGCGTGGCTTCGTAAAAGTGGATGTGGTTTCGCGGAAAGGGGCGTGGCTTAAATGCAACAAGAAATGCCAGGATGTGCGACCAAATTCTGGCGTAAAAGTAAGCCAACTTAAAGATGGTGCAAACTGAGACTAGCGGTTCTAACCTGACCAGATTTTATCAAAATATGATAAATTTGGCGCATTTTAAGACTGTCTAGTCTAACTTTACACTGTCTAAAAGTAAGACACTTTTGATAAATCTGCCCCAATATGTCCATTTTCACTTAGCGGTGTACTCATTTTTGTTGCAAGTTGTTTAAACATTGATGACTGTGTTATTTTGAGTACAAGCCAAATTTATACTGTTATACAAGCTGTACACTGACTACATTCTATCAACGTGTCATAAAACATGAAAAGATATAATACAATATTTACAAAAATGTGAGAGGTGTACTCACTTTTGTGAGCTATTGTATGTATGTGTATATACATAATATATGTATGTTTGTGTGTAATTATAAATTTTTAAACTTGCGTTGGTTACTACGCTAGATTATTTGTTCTTATCTTGCAGATTTGGCTTTATTCAGGATAAATATTCAGCATCTGCATTCAATTTTCCATCTGAGAATAAGCCCCAGTATATCCATGTGACAGGTAAAGGCAGAAACCTACATTATATGTTCTTTTGCTCAGTATCTCAGACATAGTATTTTTTCTATTCAGCTGTAAGTTCTAACAGGTTCATTTTAATTTTTACCCTTTCAAGGTACTGTGTTCTTACAGCTACCATATTCTAAGCGGAAATATACTTCTGGTCAACAAAGACGGAGGAGAAACTCTACAAGCTCCTCAACACAAAGCCTGTTTGGTGAAGAAAGAATAGGATACAACTGGGCCTGTAATACCATGCTCACCAAAACCTGGCGCTCTAGTGGCACAGGAGACGAGCGCTTTGCTGACCGCTTGCTCAAGGACTTTACAGACTTTTGTGCCAACCGAGATAATAGACTTGCAGCCTTTTGGGCCAGCTGCTTGGAGAAGATGAATATGAGTGAACCGTGAATATCTTTGCTGAACTTGATAATTGGGCTTGATTTTAGCTGATGTGTAAGATGTGATTTAGGGGATCTTTCACCTAAGGTGCTTGTTTTACTGCAGCTTTGCAGGTTCAAGTATATATGTGAAGAAAATCAGAAATGCTCATGTAAAATGGCTTCTTGTTAAGCAAGATAAAGGGTAGAGACAGTTTGAACGGGCTTAAAGGGTGTCCCCTCGCTACAATTGATTGTTATTTAAAGTTTTTTTAAAAAAAAAAAGTTTTGGGGGGAAATTCCCTGCTTCCCTTTCCTGCTCTTAACCAGATATATGTGACAGTGATAGGTCGCCCTTAAACATATTTGTTCTTTGGCTGTGACATAAAATTTTTCTATTACAAATCACATTAATTTTAAATTTTTCCCTTAGTATTGGGACACACCTATTTATAGTAACACTCCCCTTGTTTTTCAAGAGATAGGAATTGTTAAAAAAGCAGGGGAAAGAAAATAGGAACAACTGCCAATCCCCCTGCACAAATTGCCCAGTCAAATTCCCTTCTACACTCCTAAGGATCAGCTTTTCTGCAACCCAGATAGGCAGCCTTTCCAAACGGGTGGGAATTAGAGAAACCCCCTAAATCCGTTATAAGGGTTGTAGCTGTGTGTGTGATGTAAAGGGGGCCAAGGGGAGCAGAACAGACAGTCAATGGAAGACCCCTCGTCAATTAAAAGGCTCTGAAGGCGAAAAAGGGAAAGAGACATTAATTTTAACAACTGTCCCCCAACAGGAAACATCTGAGTATGTTACTTTAAGGAATGCCCAATCTGTTATTATGTCAGTATATGGCAGATAACAGCTTCATAGTCCTCTCTTCCATTGAAATGAGATGTCTGTCAAATGAATGGTTGTCATGTCATGTGTATGGCTGGTTGAAAGCAGAAAGATTTTAGCTTAGCTGCAGTAAAAGAAGAATTTTTGTAACTTATCTCCTAATGAAAAGGAATACATTAACCTCTGTGAGGACTACTTATCTGCTCTGATAGCTGGATTGATCTACACCCCAGAGCATTACTTCGGTGACAGGGCTAGGTGGAGTCATATCAACCAATTCCTCTATAAGGAATGCAGGTTTTCTAGGTTGTCGTCCCATTACAGTTAATCAGAATGTTTAAAGGGAACCTGTCCTACTAATCATGCTATCAGTTCTGCTGGTGGCATGTTATAAAGCAGAAAGAGCTGAGCAGAGTGATATTTTGTTCTGTAAGGAAAGAGTCAAAAGAATTTGTATTTTATTAATTTAAAGGGAACCTCTCAGGTGGTTTATGCTGTCCTATCTGAGAGCAGGATTTGATGGAGGTAGAGAAGCTGAGCTCTGTGATATATAGGATTATATGATAGAGGGGGGAGAAGCTGAGCTCTGTGATATATAGGATTATATGATAGAGGAGAGGAGCTGAGCTCTGTGATATATTACAGAGCTCAGCTTCTCTCCCGCTATCATAGAACCCGATATAACACAGAGCTCAGCTTCTTTTCCTCTATCATATAATCCTATATATCACAGAGCTCAGCTTCTCTATCATATAACCCTATATATCACAGAGCTCAGCTTCTCTATCATATAACCCAATACATCACAGAGCTCAGCTTCTCTATCATATAACCCTATATATCACAGAGCTCAGCTTCTCTCCTCTATCATATAATCCTATATATCACAGAGCTCAGCTTCTCTCCCTCTATCATATAACCCTATACATCACAGAGCTCAGCTTCTCTCCTCTATCATATAATCCTATATATCACAGAGCTCAGCTTCTCTATCATATAACCCTATATATCACAGAGCTCAGCTTCTCTATCATATAACCCTATACATCACAGAGCTCAGCTTCTCTATCATATAATCCTATATATCACAGAGCTCAGCTTGTCTCCCTCTATTATATAACCCTATACATCACAGAGCTCAGCTTCTCTCCTCTATTATATAACCCTATACATCAGAGCTCAGCTTCTCTCCTGTAACATATAACCCTATATATCACAGAGCTCAACTTCTCTTCTATATCATATAACACTATATATCACAGAGCTCAGCTTTTCTCCCTCTATTATATCCTACTCTCAGTTAGGGCAGCATGAAAAAACCTTAAACCATTTAAATTCCTGATAATTCTGAATTAAGAAGTCCAGGGGGTGGTTATTTCAGTGATTGACAGTCATCCCTGTAGGCGCATTCATTTAAGGAAGGCTGTTAATCACTGATAAGACCGCCCACTGGACTCCTTAGGCTATGTTCACACAGCTTATTTGCGGGCGGGAGCGGGGGGCTGGCACCTCACCGGCCCATACATTATCATTACTAGCGGCGCGTATACGCCGCTGGTAATTCACATGTCACTTCTGTCCCCCCGCGGCGGATTCGCCGAGCAAGGAGAGGAGACGTAATTCATAGTTCTCTATGAGAACTGTGGATTACCGTAATGCACTGGGAGGTATCCAGCACCGTAATTCAGCGCACTACGGCAACGTTCATTAACGGACTGGAAATACGTCCATTTTAATCCCGTGGGAACATGGCTCCCTAAACTAGATCAAGCACGGGCATTTAAAATGTATTAACCATTTCAAAATATCTACTGAATAATATATGAATTTGCTCAGCTCTTTCTGCTCTATACCATGCTACCAGCAGATCAGTGTGACAGGTTAGACTTTGTGTTTTCTGGTATATTTTTCCTTAGTTAGTGCTCACCAGTTTACGCCACTATACGACGTGGTGCCCATGCCACCTCAGTTTTCCTTGATTTGCACTGTTCAAGAAATCGTTAGGGGATAAAGTCCCATTCACATTACATTTTCTGACTCTGTCACAGGTATTTGTCTGCATATCTAAAAAAAAGAAAAAAAATATTCCGACGGATACCGCAACCAGGCCGCAATAGGAAACAGTAGGGCTAATGTAATCTCTTTTTCCTGTTCATATTAGTTTTATGTGCCACACACAAAAGCCTAATAGAACATGTTCAGCAAGAGCAGCAAATATAGTCCAAAAGTCAGTGGCCTCATCCTACCAACAGTGTCTAAGCCGTCAAAGGTATGATTCACCGATGTATCTGTGGCAGTGCTATTACCAGTACGTGCCGCAGTACATCGTGTATTTCGAGAATTTGTGCTCCCGCGGCGTGAGGGGCGGCAGCCCGCCGGCCCCATTGACAGTCATTACTCGCGGTGTATATTCGCCGCAAATAATTGACATGTCACTTATCTCCCCGCGTGTACAATACGATTGTATTGTATGATTTCGAGGGGGGTGAGAGGGAGGCGTAGATCACATTAATTCTCTAATGAGAACTGTGGATTGTACCGTTAATTATGAGGCAAACACTTTCACCGCGTAGTAAGTTGCCATAATTTGGGCAATAATGCCTCCACAAATAAGCAGTGTTGACAAACCTACCCTAAGACTGTCGTTATTGCTCATAGCAACTAATCAGAGCTCAGCTTCATTTCGCCAGAGCAGTCCAAAAAATTAAAGCTGAGCTCTGATCGATTGCATAATGGGCAAACCAACAGAACGTCTTACTTTTAGACAGTTCATACATAAGGCCTAGTGAGTTTACCCTTTTGTTTCTCACAGTGTCAGGAAATGTAACATGAATGGGGCCAAATGTGTGTGTTGGCCATTAGAACCTTTGATTTTTAATTTGCTCATAGAAAAGATCTGGTTTGCACTGGACAACTACCCCTCCATTTTCTCATCTTCTGAGTGTAGCCTGCTAATTTCATGAATAGAGTGATCATGAAACAGCTCTAGCAGTATTAGCTAGGTCTGTCGTCGAGGCATGGCTAGAGCTTGGCTAGTCTGTGCTGTGGAACAACACCTGTGGCACTGTCCCCATTGTACATAATGTGACCGCTCCCCTCTTCTACAGAGTGAGGCAGCAGAAAATAAAATTGTAACCCAAGCAATGACTGGTTTTGGTGATTTTATTGCCCTGTCCGCAGTAATGAGCCGTGCACGCTGTGCTGCCCGACCCCAAGTCTGTTCCATTAGCCGCCCCTCCCTCGCTTCCTCCGCTCTCCACCTCTTTGCTGTGCATTGCAGCAATCGTACTGCGCATGCTCGTAGTAGTGGCTATAAATAGCTCATGACGTCAGCTAGAAATGTTCACGAAAGCCACGCCCACTGGCCACGCCCATCTATAGTGACGTTCCCGGGCTGCTCCAGTTTGCAAGTAGCACAAAAACACGGGTTGCACACGCGACGAGGCTGAGGGGAAGAAGAGCCGTTACTTCTAGCAGTAGCTCGAGCAGACCCGCCCAGGGACAGCATGGCGGACCGGGAGCAGTTGCTCCAGAGAGCCCGTTTGGCAGAACAGGCGGAGAGATATGAGGATATGGCTCTCAGTCATTGAAAATCGGTGAGTGTGCGCGAGGCATGGAGAAGGGGCCGCCGTCATCGTGCCCTTGTGAGGCTGTGTGGGGAGACGTGTATCTGCTGAGTGTTCCTACATATGACCGATCTTCTCCGGATGTGTCCTCTCATCCTCGTAGATTCTTATCAGAGCCGTCAATATGGTGGCAATGTGAACAGAGCGCAAGAGCCGATCAATGAAACGCACTGCCTGCTCCTGAGGGTTGACAGATCGCTAATGAATTGGGGTGAGGTGCCATCGCCTTTATTGGCAGGTTTCTGGACTGTTCTCTCATGGTGTCCAGGTGGATGGCAGAGCTGGCCATGAAATCCAACACTAATGAATTTGATTTCTGACAACTAAAAAAGGTGGCCATAGTGCCCAGCTGTAGGGTGGAGTGGGCATTGGGTACATCTGCCAGATTATCGGATGACATTGGAGTGTGAGCGTCTGCTTCGGGGAGGTGCTAAATGCTGGTGCCTGTCTAATTGTGAGATGACTAGTGTCTATGCCAATGCCTAGGGCACACATGTCTGGATGCCGCTGCCCGTTGCTTCCCATCTCTGTGGTTTTCTTGTCTGCACTGATTCTTTATTGGCTCTTTAGATTTCAATTTATTTATTTTTTTCTTAGGATATATCCCCATATGACTTGAGACGGTCACCAGCTCACCTTGGGGATTATCAGTCAGATAGTGGGTGGAGGTGCACGGGTGAAGCCAGGAGGCTTATAAGCATAACCGCATGTCCACAGTGATGGTCCAGCACCAATCCAATGATGAAGAAAATTTAGATTCGTTTTATTGATGTATCCATTATCAGATAACTCACAGCATGATATAGAGCTGACGTGTTTCGGGTATGTTAACCCTTAGCCATAGTCATTGGGTATGTTAAAGGGGTTGTCTCACTACAAGGATTGCTTTTTATGTTAAAGATCTTGCAAAAACAAGTTACTTTGCAAATGTGATCTTATTACAATGTTCTACCTATTCCTAGTTATCCCTCTTGTATGGGCGTGCATCAGCTCTCAGAGTCAGTATAGCTGCAGACCTTTCAATCTCCTCCTGATAGGCTGCCAGCATGAGATTGCTATAGCTACCCGAGCTGATTTTGATCTCTTCTGATCAGGCTGCCATGCCCAGCACTGCGTCAATCTAGCTACAGCCTGTTTGATCTTTCTGATAGGCTGCACTAGAACTGGTCAATATACCTACAGAGCTGTTTGATCTCTTCTGATAGGCTGCCAGCACTGGTTAAATAGGATAACAGAACCTGTCTACTTCTTGCAGCCTTGTAGAAGGCTGTAAACACGCCCCTGAATTCAAAATGAAACCAAAAAAACAGGACTGAGGTAAGATGAATTGATGTAGTGAGACAACCCCTTTAAGTCTTAGTCATCGGATTGGTGCAGGACCATCACCGTGATAGGCGGTTACGCTCGTCTCTATATCCCCATATGGTATATGATGAAATTGAGGACCTGCCCGGGCTCTTCCGATCTAGTGGAAACTTGACCTTGTCAGTTTGTTGGTTTTAAAGGTTTGATCATTCATCTGATAAGCTGAACGTTTCGCCCTTCCATGCAGGTCACAGAACTCAATGAACCCTTGTCTAATGAGGATCGGAACCTGCTGTCCGTCGCCTACAAGAATGTAGTTGGCGCCCGAAGATCTTCCTGGAGAGTGATCAGTAGCATCGAGCAGAAGACGCTGGCTGACGGGAACGAGAAGAAGCTGGAGAAGGTGAAAGCCTACAGAGAGAAGATCGAGGCTGAGCTGGAAGGAGTATGTAGTGAAGTGCTGTCGCTGCTGGACAAGTTCCTCATCAAGAATTGCAACGACTTCCAATTCGAAAGCAAAGTATTCTACCTGAAGATGAAGGGGGATTATTACCGGTACCTGTCAGAAGTGGGCTCTGGAGACCGGAAGAAGAGCGTGACCGAAGCATCTGAAGCTGCTTACAAGGAGGCCTTTGAGATCAGCAAGGAACACATGCAGCCAACTCACCCCATCCGCCTGGGCTTGGCCCTAAATTTCTCTGTCTTCTATTACGAGATCCAGGGTAACCCTGAACAGGCCTGTCTCCTTGCCAAGCAGGCGTTTGATGATGCTATCGCTGAGCTGGACACGCTAAATGAGGATTCCTACAAGGACTCCACCCTCATCATGCAGCTCCTGCGTGACAACCTGACCTCGTGGTCAAGTGCATCACAGACATGAGTTGAACGAGAACCGGAGGAAGGCATGAATTAAAGACGGCTTCTTGGTATTGCTTACAGACCATTACCTCTCCGCCTCGATGATCCCCTCCACACACATGCCTCCCCCCACCGCCGTCCCTACACATGTTCACGGTGCTTCTCATATCAGTCTCAGTTGGCAGACAAACTGCTCATATTGCATCCCGTGTCACGGAGACGGGTTACCGTGGCGTCCTCTTGGGCATTGCTGGATTGCGTTGGTGCATCAGCCGTTTCTTGGGCTGCCCTCGCATAGATCAGGAGATTAGGGAAGCTGCTGTTACAGAGAGGCGCCCCGCGCTCTCCTTGCCGATAGGGCACGTACGGGCTGGAACGATTGTTCAAAGTGAGTCACCGTTTTTATTTTGTAACGAGAAAAATGGTTTTTAAGTTTTCCATTTGTGCAGCATTCCCTGTGCATGGTAAACGGGAACTCCCACCACTTTTTTCTTTCCGTGGGAGGCATACCTCCACTGTTTAGGCTTTGTGAATGCTGCACAAAGCACATAAAAAGTGGATGCTGGGGTCCATCTTTTTTTTTGTTAGCTAACAATTGACGTTTTTTTAAATGTGAGCTTTGTAAGTTTCTATTTCCCCTTTTTAAATTTTTGTGTGATAACTGCACCTTTAGGAGTTTGAATCCCCTAAAAGACCTGTTTTTTTTTTTTGTTTTTTTTTTTTATTCCTAATTATTAAGGTAAATTTTCAAGGGCCTTATTATTTGGTTGTAAGCCTTGTGTGGGCCAGGCCTTCTCAGGACTGACTGCATCTGCACAGTGTGTATTAGCCTGTTATGATGGATGCCAATAAAATGCCAGACACCCAATATAAATGTTTTGGAATTCTGTGGATGAAATAAATGCTGCTTTGAGGATATTCTGACTGTATGAGCTTCTTGTGTCTTTGATAACATATATTTGAGCATTTCCTGTTCCTCATCTTCTAGGTGTGAGCTGCATGGCAATAAATCCTGCTCGTCCTTGTAGGCAGGATTGAAGAATGTCAATAATTCAAAAAAGGGTCAGGGAAAGAAAAGGGGCGGGAAACTCTGCGCGCCCTCTTTTGGTGTGTTTTCATCAAGTTTATTTTCGACTCACTGACCTTACAGTAAAAAAGGATTAAAAAAACCTTTCCGTTAAGGGGTTTTGCTCACCATTTTATTTCACAGGCAGCTTCAGACTCACACTGCCTGGTCAGGCTTTGGGTGGTTCTTTAGAAGTGATTAGCATATTTAGCTCCTCTATAACTAGCTGTGTTGTACAGTGACAAGTTCAAGAGATTTAATCTGTAGAAAAACAAAGCCCCAAGGAGTGAAAACAATTGCTTATCATGTGGGAACAAGCTAAACTTGTTGTGATAAAATCGCTTAAGATGACATAACTCCCCGCTATTGAAAATCAGGAAGGACTTAAAGGGGTTGTCTCACTCATTTATTCACCTTACCCCATTTTTTTTTTGGTTTTTATTTTGAATTCGGGGCGTGTTTCTGGTTTCGTTAGGCTGCGGAGAAGCCAGGTTGTAAAATATGCGCTCGGCGCCGTCAGGGTAGAGCAAAACAGGTCTGTAGTTTTAGTGACCCGAGGGCTGATGCAGCCCATACAAGAGGGGTTCTAGGAAATAGGGGTTTTTGGAACTATTGCGTGACTTGTTTTTGCAAGTCTTTAAAAATAAAAAAATTCTGGGATGAACAACCCCTTTTAAGGGGTTTGGGAACCCAAAAAACATTTTGTGCACTTAGACAGAATAAAACTCTTTGCCCTCTATATCAAAAGAGCAAGTATTTTGTAAAAATTTTTTATTTAGTTCCCTCATGTTAAAAACTAAACATTGTGTGTGAATCTCCTTTTAATTCATCTACTGAAGTTGTTTTGGGGTGTGGCCCTCTAATGCAGAGTAGTAAATTAAAAGGCAATAAACATAGCTCAACCCGCCCGGTTGTACTCTGCATGATGGGGGCAACCCCCCGAAAAGAAATTTCAGATGAACAAACCCCGCATGATTTTTTAATCCCTTCTTAATTGCAAGGCTTAGTGATTAGTTTTGCTTGAGAAAGCTAAAAACGTAGAGGGTCTGAAGAGTTCCAGTTCTTTTACCCTGGCCTTTTTGATTTTTTTCAAATTTTGTGGAGCGATCCAAAGGGAAATAGGTCTTCACACACAACCGGGGGCCTTCTTAATAAGAAACCTTTCCTCTTTAGTGAAAAAGTAAGTAATGTTGAAAGCTTTTTTGTTATTTAAAAAATGTTTTTTTTTACGATTGTGGAGGTTCTAATTATTGTAAATTTTTGTAAAATGACGAGATTTTCTGAAAAAAAATTTTTTTGT